>LPNX010099692.1:790076-830291 GCA_001517045.1 Pseudotsuga menziesii
ACCACAGTATGAGCACGATACAGTATGAGCTTCAAGCCGGCGACCACGAGCTCCTCTCCTCTCCTTCACGAATGCAACACTCTAGGCTTCAAACCGGCGACCACGAGCTCCTCTCCTCTCCTTCACGAATGCAACACTCCAGGCTTCAAACCGGTGACCACGAGCTCCTCTCCTCTCCTTCACGAATGCCAAACTCCCATTCACTCACAGGCTCACAGCAGTCACACGAGCTCACGAGCTCAGGCAACACTCACGCGGCAGCCTCAGTGTTTCACGGCAGCGGAAATGAGGAAATAATTGAGTCACGATGTAGGTAAGAATAATTTAGGGTTTAGTTTTTTCATTTATGCATTTTGTTTTTGTTTTTTTTTTTTGTATTTTTTTAAATTCGAATTTTAAAAAATTAAAAAAAAGAAAAATCGTGGGGGGTGTGTGCGAGCCCCCCGTCTTCGAGGAGGGGCGTGTGGGCGCCCCCCACAAGCGGGGCGTCGTTCAGAGCTAGGAGGCGCGCCCCTTCCTGCGTTTCCGGAAGTTTCGCATTTTTGGGGGCGTGAGGAAACGTTTCTGGAGGAGCCCCCAAGCCCCCAGGGCGTGGGGAGCGAGGGGGCCGAGCCCCTGACCCTGGGGGGCGAGTTTCCGTGGAACACTGTTTATTAGATCTAAATTTGCCGCTGTTATTTACCAGCATGTTTACATTATTGCATATTCCTTGTATATGTTTAATAAACATCAAAAGACATGTAATAATAATTCTGAAGTATAAATCTCTTGTTCTATTGCCAATTCCAGCTTTAGAACAAGAGATCTCTTGGGTGAATATGGTTTTTCTCATGGTTATTACTTTCAGATTTTAATTACATTTGTTAGCATTATGAGCTTTGAATCATACTTGCCAATGTTTACAATTTCTCATGGGTTTAAAGAACAATTATGTTTGTTTTTACAAGATTATAGCAGTATAACTTTATTGCAAATAAACAATAGGATCTCTAGAAGAAAGACAAAGCACAGAAACAAAGAACACAAGAGTTTATCTTGGGAAACCCAATAGGGGAAAACCCAATAACCTTCGTATAGAGATGAGAACTCCCGAGAATAGAATACAAGAATGAGAGAGAGAGAAGAAAATCTCTTTAAGAGAAAACTCCATAAAACACTGCTTCTCTCTGGTGCTGCGAACTTCTCCTTGAGTAGGCGAACTTGCTTGTGCCAAGTGAGTGAATAAATGAGGCACTTGGTCTCTCTATTTATACACTTTACAAAAGTGACTTTTTCCCTAACTGAATGGGCCGACTTGCCTTGGGGAAAATAAAACTAGTAAAAATAATTTTATTTTAATTCTAAACTTCCCTAAGGTTTACATTGATTCTTTCAAGGGTTTACATGAATGATTACATCAGTATGAACTCCTGTAGGAGGTACAAAACAATATAATAAAATTACAATAAGAATAACTTCCAAAGTTGCACAAAATCCAACACTCCCTCTCAACAAGGAAGGTATTCTTCGGTCATGGTCATCATCAACGTCACGAACATCTGGTTCTGATTTGTACATCTCATCTATCTCAATCATCTCTATACATACTGAAGGTTGTCAAAACAGTCTCAGTCCATCGAGAGGTGTCATCATGTATCTAATCCACTCAGTCCATCGGTGGATCCATCAGCTCTGCAACTCTACACAGTCCATTGGAGAGTACAACAATCAACATCTCATCTACTATAAGTCCGTCTCTAACCGAGAACTAGGACTTGCTTCACACGGCCATCTACTACCTGTTCGTCTCAAATACCGATGGGATTTCTCCCATACCAAGCTGATAACCAGGGCGAGCAGAGGTACCAATGTACACGACCATCTACTACTTGTTCGTCTCTACTACTGATAAGATTTCTGCCATACTATATTGAGAACCAAAACTAGTAGAGGCGTTAGTGTACACGACCATCTACTACCTTTCAGTCTCAAATACCGATGGGATTTCTCCCATACCAGGATGAGAACTAGAATGAGTAGAGGCACCCGTGTAGAAGCAAGGTAGATGTCTAAATCATCTTTTCCTTTCAAGGAGGGATACATTTTCTTCTACTCCAAGTCTTCCACGAAGTATTCAAACTTTGTCCTGAGAAGAGGCTTGGTAAGAATATTTGCAGCTTGGTCATTTGTCAGCACGTACTGTAGCTCGATCGTACCCTTATGCACCATATCACAAATGAAGTGATATCGAATCTCTATATGCTTTGACTTATCATGAAACATGGGATTCACTAACATCTGTATACAACTCTGGTTATCACAGTGAATCGTAGTTGGTCGTGGAATTTGACCAAACAATCCTGCAAGGAGTTTTCGAACCCATATTGCTTCTCGAATTGCTGTGCTAGCAGCCATATACTCGACCTCTGTTGTACTGAGTACAACTGAGGTCTGCTTCATGTTGTACCAGGAAATAACTATAGAACCCAAACTAAAGCAACATTTGGAAGTACTCTTTCTATCTGCAGCGCATGCGACCCAATCTGAATCTGAAAAACCTTGCAATCTCAAGTCACATTCTGAAGCATATCTCAATCCATATCCCACGGTGCCATGCAAGCATCTGAGTACATGTTTTGCGGTAGTGCAGTGAATCTGCCTCGACTCACTCATAAACTGGCTGAGAGTATTCACAACAAAACATATATCTTGTATGGTGTTCGTCAGATACATTAGCGATCCAACCAACTGGCGATACATGGTGGGATCAATCAAGTCAACGTTTGAAGCTGAGTCCCTCAACTTCTTCAGGTTTGCATCCATAGGAGTAGCCATGGACTTGCTATATAACACTCCGAATCTCTTCAGTATATCGATGGTGTATTTTTCTTGACTCAGGAAAATTTCCTTCTGCCTCGGCACTACTTCTAATCCCAAGAAGTAATGCATCAATCTAGGATCTTTCATTTCAAACTCAAAGGCAAGCTTCTTCTTACACCATGCAATCAACTTCTCATTTCCTATGAGAAACAAGTCATCGACATACAAAACTAGAATTAGTGGCTCACCTTTCACAATCTTGTAGTAAAGATTGGGATCTGCATCACTCTTGGTGAATCCCAAGCTCACCAAGTATCTGTCTATCCGTCCATGCCAAGCATGGGGTGCTTGCTTGAGTCCAGATAGAGCCTTTTTCAGCTTGTAGACGCGGGACTCCTTCGTGTTGGACAACAAACCCATTTGGTTGTTCAATATAAACTTCTTCCTCGATTACACCATTGAGGAAGGTGGTCTTGATAGTCATCTGATACAACTTCCATCCCATGCCTGAAGAATTAACAATAATGGTCTTTCTCAGAGAATACTCTAGCAACAAATCTAGCCTTGTGTTTTTCAACACTGCCATCTGGTCCATGCTTAATCTTGAGAAGCCACTTGGAAGTCACTATTGACTTTCTCTCAGATCTCGGTACAACCTCCCATACATCATTTTCATGATGGATTGATATTCTTCCATCATGGCATCCTTCCAAACTTGGTGCCTGGATGCTTCTTCATATGTGGTCGGTTCTAAGTCAATGATGTGACTCATCAATGCTACATAACTCGAGAACCTATGAGGTCTTTTGCTTTCCCTAAAAGTGCCACATGGAGCTTCATGCCCTTCTGTATCCTGCAACGTTTGTTGTGACCATCTAGGCCTTTTCCGACCAACTGCAATGTTTGTGGGAGCATCAAATGGCTCAACTGGATCAATGGAGTCAATTAGTTCTTCCTTTGGCAACTCCCTCTGAACTGCTGGAGGGGGAGATGATCTCATCTCTTCATTATCATCGATCTCCATGTTTGATCCTCTTCCTTTTTGGATAGCCATTTGTTCTTTAAAGGACACATCCTTGTTGACTTTGATTTGCTTTGATCCTGGAATGTAAATTCTATAGGCCTTTGAAGACTCACTATATCCCACGAAAGTCCCCTTCTTTCCTGAAGGCTCCAGTTTTGTCCTTTTCTCCTTGGGCACATGTATGTAGATTGGACAACCAAAGATACAAAGGTGGCCCACTTTTGGCTTCATTCTTGTGAAGGCTTCTTCCAGAGTCATTTTCTTCAAAATTCCATGAGGGCATTTGTTTTGTACATAGACAGTTGTTCTGGAGGCTTCTGCCCACAAGAACATCGGTAGGCTCTGGTCATGTATCATGGCTTTGGATGCCTCCCCAATTATTCGGTTCTTTCTTTCAACAACCACATTTTGTTGAGGGTTGTAGGGAATTGTAAGCTCCCTCTTAATTCCTGCTTCTTTGCATAAATAGTTAAACTCTGTGGATGTGTATTCTTCACCATTACCTGATCTCAAAGTCTTGATCCTCTTTTCTAACAGATTCTCGACTTGTGCTTTGAATTCTTTGAACTTGCTGAGTACTTCCTCGGATTCCTTGGTCTTGAGAAAGTGAATCCATGTCCTCCGTGAGTGGTCGTCAATAAATGTTACATAGTAGTTGTAACCTCCCAGCGAAGCAACAGTCATAGGTTCGCACAAGTCGGAGTGCACTACATCCAATATATCATTGGATCTGCTCTCACTATTCGGAAAGGATCCCTTGATATCCTTGCTAAGTGTGCATCCCCTGCAGACTTCGTCATGGTCCAAGTGAAGTGTTGGTAGACTTGTCACAATATTTTTTAATGTTGGGAGGGCTCTATAGTTGATGTGAGCTAATCTTCTATGCCATAGCTCACCCATGCTGGTGGAGTCATGAACTAGTGCTTGAGTTGGTAGAGTGCTCAATCGATACATGCTCTCCTCTCTTAGTCCAATTTCTTTTGCCACTTCCATGCTTGATTTCTTGTGCCAAGCAAGCACTTTCCCATCTAAAAATGCAACTTTATATTCCTTGTCCTCCAAGGTTGAGATGGAGACAAGATTTCTTTTCATACGAGGCACATAGAGCGCATAACTTAAATGTAACATGTCTTTAGATTCTAGTTGAAGTGAGGTAGCTGCAGATCCTCTCACAGTATAGTTGGTATCATCTCCAAGTACAACACGGAGATGGGATTCTTTCTCAACTATTTCAGAAAGATTTTCTTTATATCCAGTCATATGCTTGGAAGCACCACTATCTATGAGCCATGTGTCACCAGTGGTGGGAACAGTACCTGATAGTGTTGATATGAAGAAGAATTCTGTACGATCTTCACTCCTTTGCTTCTTGTGACGATGACCTTCTACATCAGCTGTTGAAGCTTCATGTTTCCTTTTGCTTGAGCTTGAACATTTGTTTGCATAGTGACCATATTTCTTGCACGTGAAGCATTGCACATGCGATAGATCCTTGTTCTTTTCTCATTGATCTGAAGAGGGGCTTGGTCTTCTACCTTGATGCTTATTGTGATAAAATTTTCTTCCTTTTCCCTTGCCTTTCTTGGCATGGGCCATGAATGCTTGATTCTCTTCAGGTTGAGTGCCATGAAGTCTTTGTCTTGCTGCAATCCTCGCCTCCTCCTAAGTGCAATATGCTCATAATCTGTCAAATTTGGGCAACTTGGTGCGTCCACTAATAGTTTGGATGAAAGATTCCCAAGATGGTGGGAGCCCATTTAGCAGTCATGACAAGCTCCTTATCTTCAATAGGTTTTCCATTGGATCTCAGCTTGTCCCTAAGTTTTGTGATCCTCATGAAGTATGAAGAAATTGATTTAGACTTGGTCATCTTCATGTTCGATAGCTGGTTCCTCAATGTGAGAGTCACATTGATGCTACTGTGCTCAAATAGCCTCCTTAAGGTTTTGAACATCTTCCTAGTTGCCTTCTTTTGTGAAATTTGAGGAACCAAGTGGTCTTTGAATGAGTCCACTAGTAATCTCTTTGCTTGGGCATCATTCTTCCACCACTGGGACTTGTCTTCTTCAGCTTTTGGTTCTAAAACCTTCTCATTGGCAAACTTCAAGAGATCATTCTCTTCCAGGATGAGAAGAACTCTAGTCTTGCAAGAAATGAAGTTTGTGGCCCCATCAAGACGGTCTTCAACCTTCATTCCAGTCATCTTGTCTGCAGATATGAACCAGAAACCCTAGCAAGAGTTAGGTCAAAAATGAATTTTGGAATTTAGTGAAACCGACCTCACAGATAAATGCACCCTATCAAGGCGAGTTGAGAGAAGGTGAGGTCGAGCCAAATCTGTGGACTAATCTACACAAAACTTGAAACCCTAATTTCTGCAGCAACAACATGAATAGGTAAAAAGAATGGAACTTCTTGGAACTTGATTTTTCCTTCACCAAAAAAATTGCCTTCCCTAGAGCGAAGTTTCCACAGCTCTTTTTTTGCTGAATTGATGAGGGAAGGCCTTAGAAGGTGAAGTCCTAGCTTTCAGCAATGGTCTCTTCTAGAACTGCTTTGATACCATGTTAGTTTTTACAAGATTATAGCAGTATAACTTTATTGCAAATAAACAATAGGATCTCTAGAAGAAAGACAAAGTACAGAAACAAAGAACACAAGAGTCTATCCTGGGAAACCCAATCGAGAAAAACCCAACAACCTTCGAATAGAGATGAGAAATTTTGAGAACAAAATACAAGAATGAGAGAGAGACAAGAAAATCTCTCTAAAAGAAAACTCCAGAAAACATTGTTTCTCTCTGGTGCTGTGAACTTCTCCTTGAGTAGGTGAATTTGCTTGTGCTGAGTGAGTGAGTAAATGAGGCGCCTGGCCTCTCTATTTATATACTTTACAAAAGTGACTTTTTCCCTAACTGGGCTGACTTGTCTAACCGACTGGGCTGACTTGCCTTGGGGGAAAATAAAAATAGTAAAAATAATTTTATTTTAATTCTAAACTTCCCCAAGGTTTACATTGGTTGTTTCAAGGGTTTACATGAATGATTACATCAGTATGAACTCCCGTTGGAGGTACAAAACAATATAATAAAATTACACTAAGAATAACTTCTGAAGTTCAAAATCCAACAAATTAAATTGTTGGGTATAAGATCAATTCATTGTACATAGCATAAAAACAATATTTCACAAGTTTTCTCTTGCATGTTTGAATGGTTTCAAAGTTCATCTCAATGAAATTCTTGCAAAGGTAACTTTTCCTTACATGTTTTTATGCTTACAACTAATGAACAGATTGGTCTAACAATCTTTAAGTTTAAACTTTAAAGCATTCACTAATTATTGCTTATAAGTGTTGGCATCTTTTTGGACATAACATTAAGAGATTTAAGCAATTAGATATTTCTGGATTTAAATTTTCTTGCTACATTCATTTGGTAAATCTGAAATAATACTTTCTAATGGGATGTTTATTAATGGATTTATGAAGTTTAATTTGTGTTTCATATAAAGTCTTAACTTCGTTTCATGTTACTTCAAGTTACCTTTTCTTTCCATGCAAGTGAATATTTGTGAGAAGCTTTAGATACATGTTTGGGTTACATATTTGTGATTTGGAGTTTGTATATTTTATTTAACACTTTTACACTAACACTCAATTCACAAACATCTCACAAATCTTAAAGCAACTGAAGTATAATTTAATCTCCAAATCCAAGGCAAGTACTTAGTTACCCTTAGGGGATCCCCCTAGTACTTGGATTTTTTTATCTAAGTGCTGAAGTGAAGGGAAATTTCACTCAGTGACTGGTGAAATTTCCATAGTGCCCTTGGCTACATCCTGGTGAGGACCTTCACGTAGAGGTGTTAGTTTTTGAGGAAACAGGTCAAACATAGTTTTTTTATAAATATGTAACTAGAATGAGGAGTAAATTACTAGAATAATAAAGAAAAAAATGTATCTCACTCACAAGCTGCCTTATTGCTGTTCCATATTTACAATCATACCCACTCATGGATTTGAACCAGGGTCTCCACATTAATACAAGCCCGACACCTCGCTGCTTGCTGATAGATCACATTCTTGTGGGTGTGTGTTTTTTAAATTTATTTATTTGATGATATGCCCCTCATTTAGATGATATGCCCCTCATTTAGAATATGGCGTATTGTCCTTGGAGGGGTTGGGAGACAGCAGTGAAAATGTCCTATGGATGCTCCTTTTTGATAATGGGCATCCTTGAACCATCCCCTTTAAAAGTGAATAGGTAGGGATGTTTCTCATGTTCTCCCATCTCTACTGTGTAGGGAGACATCCCAAATATATGGATACATGTTGATGTGTAACATTCGTTGTCTTTTACTAGTGTTGTGTCAACCATCCATTGTAGATAAAGATGCGGTCTTGAAATTGGTATCCTAATAATAAGGTGCTTGTCAGAATTCTCATGATTGAAAGGAAGTATTGTTTGTTTCAAGTGTATAATTCGTTGAAGCATGATTAATTTTGTTTTCTAATGCTTACCAATTGGGTATGCCAAAGATTACAACCTCAAACCCAATACAAAGAGGTTTGAGGGGTCTCATAATAACATTTAAAAATTGAAATTTGAAGTAAACACCTTGAAAATGGGTTGAAAGCAATGTATTTTGAGAGCTGCACGGGAGGCATTTATATAATATAAGTTCATGTTAGAAGTCCTGCAAAAAAGGGTGCTAATAGTCCTATATCTTATTTTTCGGCTTTTGCTTCTAAAATACTTTTACTATTCAGATCAGAAGGGTTGATTAATTCTGTTTATATGCATCCTGGTTGTTATCGATGAATACTATGCAGTTTGTTCATGTTTAGAGTTTGTGCTATGTTTTAGGTCATCAAGTCCTCTCAAGGCGTGAAGCATTGGACTATGCAAAGAAGTTGAACCTTGATTTAGTCGAGGTAATAAATTTCCTTGTGTACAAGTGAAGTTTTTTAATTGTAAGTTTTGTGGCAGTTACTGTTTTTTAACACATCTCTTGAGAGAGTCCATGATACGAGTTTATTTCTTTTTGATCTTTTGGTCATATATGGTATTGTATGGGTTAATTTCCAGGTATATACCTCCCTGAAAGCCAACTTTTTTTGTTTCCACTGTGACAACCTAAGGCCTAACTCTAGGTTAGTGTGAGCATGTTACATTATTCCACATAACAATGGAAACTAATTTTTTTCTTCAATTCAATTTTCGATAAATCATTGCGTCGACAGTCGCTCTACAGCCCAATATGAGGGAGATCTTGTAACGTTATGTGGAAGATCTTGTAACGTTTGCCGATATTATGTTGTAACGTTTGTTACTAACAAAATAATAAAAAATAAAATTTAATTATCCACAAAAATAAATGTCGGCCACAAAATAACCTAATATGGGGAGATGTTGTAATGTTCCTACCTAACAAAACAATAAAAAATAAAAAATTAAATTATCCGCCAAAAAAAATTTCGGTCAGAAAAACAAAACAATAAAAAATAAAAAATAATGTTCCTACCTAACAAAACAATAAAAAATAAAAAATTGAATTATCCGCAAAAAAAAAATGTTGGCCTTGTCCTAAACAACCCATGGTTTTATTGTATATGGTTTAGGAGGGCTTTGCAAATGGTTTTAAAACCATGTGCAAGGCCTCCTAAACAACCCATGGTTTTATTGTACATGGTTTATGAGGGCCTTGCAAATGGTTTTAAGACCATGTGCAAGGCCTTCTAAACAACCCATGGTTTTAGGAGGGCCTTGCACATGGTTTTAAAACCATGTATGGGGGAGATGTTGTAATGTTCGTTTCTAACAAAATAAAAAATAATAAAACATATTATATGTCGGCCATAAATTATATTAAATATTAATAATAAAATTATTATATGTCGACCATAAATAATATTAAGTATTAATAATAAAAATATTATATTTTGACCTTAAATAAAAATATGTGTCTTTTGGTTTGAATCAAATCAATAGCTCCTTGAGTGCAATAGTTTATAAGAGGTTTGCACCTCGAGAGATTTGATTCCTCTCGACGCTTGATAGAACCTAGGATTTGGATCTATGCTAGTCATAAGCAAGTGGTAACTAACACATCATAAAGTCCATAATTTTTGTTTCATTTATCTCAATTTGCAAGCAAAGTAAATACCAATGTTTTAAAACCCGGAACCGAGAGTCGAACTGGTCAAGGGTAAACTTGGACTGGTAATTAACCAAAGCGGTTTGGTTTCAATGACTCAGACTATTAAAAAACACATAAAAATTTACAATTTTAATGAAAAAAATATATCTAACATTCCAAGCTATGATGTCAAATAATTAGAGACACAATATGCAAACTCTACTCATATATATACCATCAACCATGTGTGGGTCACAATATGGCACCAAGTACACTACATACTAAAGTCTCATTGTACATATCTCAGATTTTGAAACAAAATAAAATATCAATGAGGCTCTATTATCTAAATAGCCTCTACAGTCCAAAAAAAATGACCAATGATGACTAATCAATCATCAAACTCATCACCACTACTGGAAATGGGATGCTCAACATCAACATCGGGCTCAGACTCCTCGGACTCCTGAGGGACATCTACGACCCTAGCAGTAGTACTAGTAGAAACATGGGCTGAACGGCTAGGGCGACTAATGCCACTACCACTGCCTACCATGTTTTGATTTGCACTTGCACCCCCTAGTGCTAGTGGATCTGCATCCAAAGTATCCCACCTCAAGTCATCCACATCAATATCAAAATTGGGACCAAACTTTGCTTGGTGACTCTCCTCTACCCATTCTGAGATTGGATCAATATCATTCAACATAATGGGATTTGTATTAGGTCTTTTGTTTAGCAATTGATTGTGCCTTAGTTGGAGGTTGTACTGTAAGAAGATGAGATCATTTAACCGTTTTTGTTCCAAATGGTTTTTCTTTTTTGTGTGAATTTGCTCAAAGACAGACCAATTGCGCTCACACTCGGAAGCACTGCAAGTTTGACTAAGGACTTGAATTGCAAACTTTTTCATTTGAGGACATTGGCTACCAAATGATTCCCATCAATTTGTTGTAGGGACAAAGTTACTTCAACAAATTAGATTGTGATTTTGGCTAAAAATTCAAGTATTTAAAATTTTAAAGTTTAAACTTAAAGCTTAAACTATTGAACTTGATGAAACTTTGGATTCTTGGAAATTTGGAATTGTTTACTTGCTTGGTTCACATCTCTTGCCTTCTTTGCTAGGTTTTTGCCGAAGGTGCCCTTGTTTCTATTCAAAGAGTTGATCTGTTGATGTAATTGTTTTCCATCTGCTCACTCTTATGAGGGACCATGTGCTCGAGTCACTCATACAAACCTTCTTTGACCTTCCTTGTTTGATCATCTCCTAACTAAGCTCTATAATGATACCTTGGGTTCAAGAAATACCTAGCTGCATGTATAGGTCAATGGAGTTGATTGTTCCATCTGTTATCAATGATCTCCCAAATAGGCCCATACTTGGATACTCTATCTTCTGTATGCTGCTTTTATCTGCTCCTTTGCCTGATCCACAACCTCATAAATGTAACCCATGGCCAATTTTTTCCCATCCATCAACTGCAACACCTTAACAAGGGTTTCGACAATTTTAACAACCTTTTCTGTTTTTCCAAAATGCACTCAAAAACTTTCTTTTTGATGTCTTTTGCATCTTGTCTGTGGGCCACTTAGATGAAGTCCATTCATAACTTGAAAACATCTTTTGCAAGTTCTGTTCTTTGGAAATGAGAGATTGCAATGTGAGGAAGTGAGTTGCAAATCTCGTTATGGCAAGCCTAACAAGTCCCTTGTTTCTAGTTCTTTTCCTCATTATGTTCAAGACCTATGAGTGGTTGTATGCAACAAGAAAATACGATGAGCGGAAGAACAAGAGAGATAATATAGAAGTAATTTATTAAGTAAAGTTATCTAATATGATTTTACAATAATTCCTTTTGTTTAAATGTAGTCATTAAGCAGTTGGAGATTGAGGTGTGAAAAGGAAGCTGCGTTGGAGAGTTGAAGATCTCAACGTTTCGAACCTTACTCTAGGATCATCATCAGGAGAACTTGAAGCTTATGGTGAGAGAAGGGTGGCCCAAAAGGTATACATACTCGTTTTTATGAAAATCTAGAAAGGAGTCGGTTCTAGGTTAATGGAGGTAGTTTTAATTTTTAATTTAATAATCAATTTATTAAAAATTTTTAATTTTAAGGGTTTTAACCAAAGGTTAATTTTAATATTTAACCTTTGTTTTTATTTATTATATTAAAGTGTTAAATTTTAAATATTTTTTATAAATTTTTTTGTTTAAGGGCTAACAAAAGTTTAAAAAGGGGCAAAGGTTAAAAGTTTTAAAAGGTCAAGGAGTCTTAAAGACAAAAGAAAAGGTTTAAACTAATTTTTTTAAAAAATAATAAGTTTTACAATAATAAATTATAATTATAATTATTTTTTTAATTGTAATTTATTGAAATTTTTTTGTATCCTAAATTGTTAAAAGTTATGATCAAGGTAAAGATACTAAGGTTTCAACCAAAATTTTTATTTTAAAGGGTTAGATTTATTAATTTTTTTTTTTATTATTTATTTTTATTTTTTAATTTTTTTTATATTATAAATTTTTTTATAAATTTTTAAATAATTTATTTAAATGTCACTTAAAATTATTTGCCAAAGTTTTAAGGGGGAATCAAAAATTTTTAAGGGAAAAGTTCTATGATAGTTTGAAGAATTATTAGGTTTTTAAAGTTTTGTTATAAAAATTTTAATTTTTAATTTTTAAAAAATGGGGGGAGGTCTAAAGAGAAACAAACCTAGGAACATTAATTAGGGTTAATTTTTTTTTTAAGAGGAAACCTTAGGGAGGGCTAAACTAAGGAAAGCACACTAAATACAAGGGGAACCAAAAACCTAAGAAGGAAAAAACTTTAGCTAAGATGACAGGAGGAGTAAACACCAGGGCAACTCAATATAATGGGTTTTCTTTAGTTTGCAGGGAGTGAAGCAGTGGTTTCCAAGAATCACTAATCTTGGCGCCATCATCTCTGTTGAGACAATTCTCATTGAGGTTGATTTCAATTTTCTCCCTAATTTTTCGTTTGACCAGGTTGTCTTCCCTAGCTATGACTTTTGCATTTTTAAGGCAAATGTGATGACCGGTTATGAACGCGTGTTCTGCAAGGGCAAACTTTTTGTATCTATTATGTCTGAGATCAGTGCTGTGTTCCTTGAATCTTGTCTCCATGGAACGACCAGTTTCACCTATATACAGCTTATTACAAGAACAAGGAATGCAGTAAACACCTTTGTAAGCTTTAGGTTCAACTGGGTCTTTGAGGGAGTCCACCAAGTTTCTAATGGTATTGGGAGGTGTGAAGAACACCTGGATTTTGTGTCTTTTTAGGGTTTTGGCTAATTTGTCCGTGGTGCCTTTTATGTAAGGGAGGAAGACTTTGTTAATATTGATGTCTTTATCATTGTCCTTGGTCCTACACCCCTTGGGTTTATTTGCAGAGGCTACTACCTTCCTAAATTGTCTACCACTATATTCATTGTCCTCAAAGACTTTCTCTAAATGATCAATCTCCTCTTTGATATGTTCTTTATCGGAGATTCTTAGAGCTCTGGTAACAAGGGTGTTGATTACTCCAATCTTCTGAGGTGGGAAATGATGGGAGTCGGCATGTAGATACCTATCGGTGTGAGTCTTTTTTCTATAAACTTGGTGAGAGACCGAACCATCTTCTTTTCTTGAAATAAGGACATCGAGAAAAGGTAGTTTATTGTTCTCCTCGATCTCCATGGTGAACTTGATGTTATTGTTCTGGTTATTAAGGTGTTCAAGAAATTGGTTTAGGGTATCCAGCCCATGTGGCCAAACCACATCCGTGTCGTCTATGTAGCGTTTCCATCTTTTTGGTTTAAGGGGGAAGCAATTGATAGCTCGTTTCTTGAACATCTCCATGTAAAGATTAGCTACTATTGGGGAAAGAGGAGAACCCATCGCCACACCTTCTATTTGTTCATAAAACATGTGTTGGAATGTGAAGAAAGTGGATTTTAGGCACACTTCCACAAGTATGGCTATGTGGGCATTAGTCAAGTCTCTTATGGTAGCAATTGCTTCATCGACGGGGATTTTTGTGTAAAGGGAGACAACATCAAAGCTAACAAGGATGTCACCAATATCTAAGGATTCATCGCAAATTTCTTTCACCCAGCTAGTGGAATCTTTAACAAAGGAGTTTGTTTTACCTACCAGGGGTTTTAAAAGAGTAGCGAGGTATTTGGCTAGTTTATAGGTTGGGGAGCCAATTGTGTTCACAATTGGTCTAAGGGGAATGCCATTTTTGTGTATTTTCGGAAGCCCGTAGATTCTAGGGGCAATGCCTTCTTTGGGAAGAAGTTTCTTTTTCAACCCTTCATCTAGTTGAGTTAATGATGGCATTGTAAACTGTTTTGTGAAATTTCTTGCTTGGGTCTTTGCTTAGTTGTCGATAACTCCCACAGGCGAGATGTTCAAGCATTTTGTTGTTGTAATCAACCGTATTTAATACAACCGTGGCATTGCCCTTATCGGCTTTAATGATCTTGATTTCTTGGTTATTTCTAAGCTTAAACAATGTTGTTTTTTCTTCCCTGGACAAGTTAGGTCTTGGTGGTTTCGCATGCCTAAGAATCATGGCACACTCCTGCCTAGCTATCTCGACGTTCTCTTCAGGCAAGTGTGTGATGGCGTCTTCAATGCTACACAGTAGATTTTTAATCGGTATCTTTTTCGGTGCGATGGCGAAGTTCAAGCCAAATTCCAGAACCTTGGTATCGCTGTCATCCAATGTTGCGTGGGATAGATTGACAACGTTGGACTTCCGTTTGCTGTGTGCTGCCGTCCCAGGTCTCTGCGCGTTGAGGAGGAGCGTGTATTTTCGCTGTTGTTTGGTGGAGGCTCTTTTAAACTGGCATTCAATTTTCATACTCATAGCAGAGTCCACACGATCCCACAGTTCTGTGTTAATCAAATCAGCAAGCTTTAAATGTAATTTGCAAGCTTTTTCAGACAGATGGAGGATATCAGATTGCATTTTTCTTAACTCAACTCTAACGAGTGATAAACTGAAATCGTTGAACAGAGATTGATTTCTAGATGTGTTCAGGCGGTGATTGACTACAACGAACTGTGGGATGATCTTATTATCTCTACAGGTTTTCAAAAAATCGAGGTTTGCTAACTTCTGGGCAATTTTGCATTGGGTTGATTCCAATAGCTTCAGGCCACTCAGGGCATCCCTTCCATGGAGGGACTCAACCTGTTTAAATGTAGTCATTACATAGTCGGAGATTGAGGTGTGAAAAGGAAGCTGCGTTGGAGAGTTGAAGATCTCGACGTTTCGAACCCTACTCTGGGATCATCATCAGGGGAACTTGAAGCTTATGGTGAGAGAAGGGTGGCCCAAAAGGTATACATACTCGTTTTTATGAAAATCTAGAAAGGAGTCGGTTCTAGGTTAATGGAGGTAGTTTTAATTTTTAATTTAATAATCAATTTATTAAAATTTTTTAATTTTAAGGGTTTTAACCAAAGGTTAATTTTAATATTTAACCTTTGTTTTTATTTATTATATTAAAGTGTTAAATTTTAAATTTTTTATAAATTTTTTTGTTTAAGGGCCAACAAAAGTTTAAAAAGGGGCAAAGGTTAAAAGTTTTAAAAGGTCAAGGTGTCTTAAAGACAAAAGAAAAGGTTTAAACTAAATTTTTTTTTAAAATAATAAGTTTTACAATAATAAATTATAATTATATTTTATTATTATTTTAGTTTATTGAAATTTTTTTGTATCCTAAATTGTTAAAAGTTATGATCAAGGTAAAGATACTAAGGTTTCAACCTAGAACCGACTCCTTTCTGGATTTTCATAAAAACGAGTATGTATACCTTTTGGGCCACCTTTCTCTCACCATAAGCTTCAAGTTCTCCTGATGATGATCCCAGAGTAGGGTTCGAAACGTCGAGATCTTCAACTCTCCAACGCAGCTTCCTTTTCACACCTCAATTCCTTTTGGCTTTTATAAGCCTTTTAATGTGACTATATGTAGAGTCACACTGTTTCATAAAATATTTTAGGAATTTTAATTTATTATTTATATATATATATTTTAATTATTATGTGTATTATTTAATGTATACAACATTGCCCTCTTCTTTTAAGATGCTTTGTCCTGAAAGCAGATCAGTGATGGATGTTGCCGAGTGAACTTCTCGGTTTCCCATGAAGCATCTTCTTCTGGACAACTCTTCCACTTAATAAGGTATTCCTTGATGATGCGAGAACGCAGTCTTTTTTCTCTGATGTTGATGATGGCTTCTGGTTCTAATACAAGTTTCCCTTCTTCATCCAAGGTAGGAAGTGTTGTCCGAGCAGATTGATGTAACTGTTTTTTGAGACTTGTAACATGAAAGACATTGTGAATTCGATCGTTGTGGGGTAACTTCAATTCATATGCTACTGGGCTAATCTTTTAGATAATTTGGTATGGCCCAAAAAACTTGGGAGATAATTTATTCTTTCCTTGTTGCTTTAGTGACAATTGCTTGTATGGATGAAGTCTTACAAATACCCAATCCGCTACTTAAAACTCTCAGTCTGTTCTATGTTGATCTCCTTGCTGTTTCATATGATTTTGTGCCACAGTTAAATTATCCTTGAGTACTTGCATTACTCTCTGATTTTCTTCAAGTTGAGTTTTTACTGCAGGTACTTTTGCCTCACCTTGAACGAGTTCCTTCCATCTGGGAGGCGCATAACCATACAATGCTTGAAAAGGTGTCATCTTGGCTGATGTATGATAGGTGGAGTTATACCACCATTCTGCAAGATGTAACCAGTGTAGCCATCTGTTTTGTTTGTCAGTGACGAAACTATGAAGATATGCTTCCACACATTTGTTAACAACTTCTGTCTGACCATCTGTTTGGGGATGCTAGGCTGAGCTCATGTTAAGAGTAATCCCTATTTGTTTGCAGAATTCCTTCCAAAAATTACTTGTGAATTTGGCATCTCTGTCACTAACGATGATTTTCGGGAATCCATGTAATTTGTAAATATTTTTACAGAATACTTCCGTGATTTGTTTAGTGGAGTCAATTTTCTTAATACCCATAAAATGTGCATATTTTTTTAATCGGTCCACTACCAAGAAGATTTTGTCCTTGCCTTCAGATACGGGTAACCCTTCAATAAAATCCATGGAGATTTCCTCCCACTTTTGGCTTGGAATGTGATGCAGATGGAGTAGTCCTGGTGTCACGATATTTTCGCTTTTGTTTCTTTGACAGGTGTCACACTCTGCCACACACTTTTGAATGTCTTTATTCATTCCCTTCCAGTAGAAGGATTGCCTGGCATTGTAGTAAGTTTTGAAAAAAGCTACATGTCCGGCGGCTGGGGAATCATGAGACTCCTTCAACACCTTGGTTTTAAACCTAGATGTAGGGCTTAAGTAGATTCTTCCTTTATACCAAAGGATGTCATTTCTCCATTCAAATTTGGGACCTTGATTAGGATTATTAATTAGGGCACAAGTGTCTGGGTCCCTGGCATATTTTCCTCGGATTTCGTCTAACCAATCTGGAAATGCAACTGAGATTGCGTAAGCCTTGACTCCATCTTTTTTGTGAAAGGGCATCAACAACTACATTGTCCTTTCCTCGCTTATGTAGTATCTCCAGGTCAAATGTAGCAATTTTTTCTATCCGTTTCTATTGTGGTCTATTCTTATCAAGATTTTGCTTCCTAGGAGGTATTGTCGCCATTTTGTTAGAGCATGTATACTGGCAAGCATTTCCTTATCATACGTGGATTTCAAACTCTCTCTCTTATTGAGCTTCTTGCTTTCAAAAGCTATTGAATGATCTTCTTGCATCAAGACTGCTCCTATCTTGAATCCTGAAGCATCACACTCAACGATAAAGGTTTTGTGAAATCCAGGTTTGCTAATACTGGTGTTGATGACATAATGTTTTTTAATGCTTCAAAGCATTGTTTGCCTCATCATTCCATTGAAATGAATTTTTCTTCAATAAGATTGTTTTGGGGGCTATCTTATGGGCGTAATTTTTCACATATCTTCGATAACACCTCGTTAAGCCTAGAAACCCTCGTAATTTCAAGATATTATTTGGTTAGGGCCACTCAGTGATTGCCTTGATCTTACTGGGATCGACTTTGACTCATTTTGATATTATATGGCCAAGATAGTCCACTTCTTCTTTTCCAAAAGTGCATTTTGACATTTTTGCGAAAAACTGATGCTCTTCCAAGATGGTTAGTACACTAAGTGTCGAACATGCTCTCTCCATGTTTTGCTATATAGGAGGATATCATCAAAAAAATACTAATACGAACTTTCGTAAATATGGCTGGAACAATTCGTTCATTGCGACTTGGAAGGTGGCTAAAGCATTAGTTAGCCCGAAGGGCATTACTTTGAACTCATAATGGCCCTCATGAGTACGAAAAGCGGTTTTGACTATGTCTTCTAACCTAACCCTGATTTGGTAATATCTTGATTTGAGGTCTAATTTCGAGAAGTACTTGGCTCCATGAAGTTCATCCATCATCTCATCGATGAATGGAATAGGGTATTTATTCTTAATTGTGACCTTGTTGAGTCCTCTATAATCTATGCACAAACTGAAGGACCCATCCTTCTTTCGAATGAGCACTACTGGAGCGGCATAAGGGCTTCTGCTCTTTGAAATGATTCCACATTTTAACAAATCTTGGGTCAACCTCTCAATCTCTGTTTTGTGATGATGGGGATATCTGTATGGTCTGATATTTACAGGCCTTGCCCTTGGCTCTAGCTCAATTAAGTGCTCTGTCTTCCTGTTTGGTGGGAGCTCCATCAGAAGCTCTTGGAACACCTTGTTATGTTTTTGGATTAGCTCTTGTATCTTCGTAGGGTTGCAGTTAACTCCTTCACATGTTAGCAACTCCATCTCTTGACAATGAATTACGTAAGCAGGAGCTCCTTTTCGAATTAGCCTTTCCATCTGATGTGATGTAACCAATTGAGTTTGGGGTGGATGGAAACCGTACAACTTGTACTCTTTCCCTAGCCAATTGAGCTGGATGAAGTGCTCTTGATGGTTAGCGGAGTAAGTACCCAATGTTTTCAACCATTGGATTCCCAACACTACGTCTATTCCTCCAAGAGGTACAACAAAGAAGTCGGATTCTAGATTATACTCTTGCATTTGTAATTTAAGCTTGTGACATTTTCCCACATTTTCAATCTTCTTGCCATCTGTTACCATAACTTTCATGTTAGGCATAGGAAAAACGAATAAGTTGAATATTTTAGCGAGATTAACATTAATAAAGTTATGTGTACTGCCGGTATCTATGAGAATCGAAACATTGTTGTTCTTGATATGTCCTTTTAGCTTTAGTGTTTGTGGTTGAGATATCCCTCTAATGGCGGCTAATGAGATTTTTGGTGTATCATCTTCTAGTTCTGAGTGGCAGTCTTGCTGGGTTCCTATAACTTCTTCAATTAGCTCTTCATATTCTGAGATTTTTTCTTCTTCTTCGGCTTTGCAAGCATGTAGTTTTTGGGGGTTGCTCCTTTGCAAGCATCTGTGCTTAGGATCCCATTTTTCCCCACAATATTTGCACTTCCCTTTCCTCGTCCTCTGGGCTTCTAAACTGGGTTTTGCCCCTTCCCTTAGATGCGACAGCGTATACCTCGAAGTCCCTGTATTCTCTGATTGGGGAGGATTCCTCTTGAATTAGTTTTTGTCGATGCTACCTTGAGTGGATCGTCTAAACTTGTGCTCGATGATCTTGGCCTTACGTCTTGCCTTTTCCATAGTAGAAGTGTTATGTAATTATAGCTCTTCCCGAATGTGTGGTTTTAATCCATGTATATATGTTTGTAGGCATTGGTCATTAGTTAGTTCTAGAATTTGAGTTGCCAAAGCTTCCCATTCACATGTGTACTCATCTACACTGCCTTTTTGTTGCAACTTGGTGATCTTGGCAAAGAAGTTTTTCTCGGTTACGCCTTGAAACCTTTTAAGAAGATCATTGTATTCCAATTAAAGGAACAGACTCGAGTTGTTGTCTTCCACCACATGTACCAATTCTACGCATTTCCCTCTAACTGCATGGAGGCGTACTTAATATTCTCGCTATCGTAGGGTATGTTATGGATATCAAAGTATTCCTCGACTTTATTGATCCAGGCGATGCATTGCTTCTCGTCACCATCAAATTTGGGTAAATCTAGTTTTACCCTTATCTGGTATCCGTGTGCTTGGGGAATTGATATCAACATAATGTTAAAGAGGGGAACTTCGTGTGGTGGTTGTTGTCACATATATAGTAGCTGGGCTACTATTATTCTTGAGCAGTACTGAGCAGTTTTGTGAGCCAGTCCTTTACTATGAGACTAGCAGATGATGAGCCAACAGTTGATGATATCACACTTTCAACAGATCCAGAGTATCCAGATTGACCAGTCCTATGCCATGATTGAGCCTCATGACCCTAGATTTGATGACCGAGTTAGCCATTCTTATGATCAGAGCAGAGATTGATGTAGTGCCTATGTGTAGCAGCAACAGCTGTCCCAATGATTTTCAGATGGTTTTCAGATCCAGTGCAGGTATATAATCCAGGTGATATTATAGTTTGTGCATATGGATTTTGATGTTGCTCTGTTAGCTATTTTAATAGTGAGACCCAGTTGATATGGATTATATGTTGGCAATACTTTATCTTGGTTTACTTGGAATCTAAAGTATAAATGATCTAGTGGTTTTGACCGATGTAATATACCTAAATAAGTATATTACTATTATTATTAATTTATTTAACAATTAGGTTAATTAGTATTAATGGTTAAAGGTCACCTCTTTTCAAGGTCCGACCATTCATAGGTTAGATTCCATATATAATGTAAGCCTGTCAATGTAATAATCATCAATTCAATAATAAATATATATATATTTTATCGATTATGATAATTATGTAAGGATGAACCCTTACAAGTGGTATCAGAGCTTTAGGCTCTCACACACTTTGATTTCTTCCTGGGGAAATCCACTATGTCTTCATCCACTCATTCCTCTTTCTCTTCATCTCCTCTCGTCCCACGTTGCACTTCAGTCCCACTTACTTAGTGCTCCCCTCACATACCCATCACACTCCACCACCGTTTCCACACACCCTCCTTCCAGCCACATCCAACTCCACTTCATCCCACACTTCTACACGCACTCCACAGTCCCTTCTACCTGCGCACCCACTTCCCCATAGCCCACAACTTACACCCTTCTCCACCTGCGCCCCTTACTCCACTCGTCATACTCCATACGCCGCTCCCATTGAACGCTGCCTACCCACTCCTTTATCCACTCATGCCACTGCTCCCTGCACACTACACCCCCAGCTCCCCTCCAAACTCGCCCCCAACCTCCACGCTCTTCCCACACATAGCCCTTCGTTCACGCAACGCTTTCTCCTTCGCTCACTGCCCTGCTCCCTAGTTTTCCACCTGCGCCCCTTACCCACTTCATCGAGCTCTTGCTCCACTCCGCAGCCACTTGCGCGCTCACTCCAATACTGCTTGCCCTCCTCTTCCAGTTCGACGCTCCTCTCCAGTCCCATCTCTTGCCTCAACTCCCTTGCGCCTCAGCTCTCACCCCAGCCTCCACCTCTTCCTGCGTCCCCACAACCCCTTCGCGTCCTCTTCTCAACGCATCCTGCCCACATGCCTGCCCATCACCACTTGCATCTTCACCCCCCACACCATTCCTTGCGCACAACGACCTCCTCTTCTTCTCTTACTGCCCCCATTACTCTGGCCCTTATTCTCCAACTCCCACATGCTCTCACGCATGCCTTTGCTTGCCCACTGCTCATCCATTCGCTCACGCTCAAGCCACCTGCTCCTTTCCACTCGCCTCACACCTATTTACCCTCGCCCACACTCAACTCAGCTCCATCCTTCCAACCCTGTCGCATCTACCCAAATCCACTCGCACTCCTCCCATCGCACACTGTAGTCAACGCCCTCCTCACTGTTGTGCTCCAACACAACTTCCCCACGCTCCCGTGCTCCAGATCACTGTCCACTTGCTCCCATCTGCGTGCTTCCATGCGGTCTGCATCAAACCTGCGACTTGCTCGCACCCTTCTGCTCGCCCATCCATTTATGCTCGCCTCCCTTCGAACCCTAATACCCTAAAAAAATACATATATTATAATAATATTATTATTTATTATTATAACATATTTATTTCTCCTAAAAAAATTAAAAGGTTATTATTATTATTACATTAATTAATAATAATAATAAGTATTAGAAACCCATCCATTTAACAAAAAAAATATTATAAATAATAATAATACAAAATTATTATTAATTATTATTTAACAAAAACTATATATTAAAATATATATAGTTTATAAAAACAATTGTAATAAATAATAATTAATTAATTAATTAATTAATAATTATTATTACTCAAAAAAATTGAAGATTTTGTGTAAGACAAAATGGTCTTTAATGAAGGCGTTTATAGTTTTTTCAAACGAGATAAACCATCTCAAGAAGTTAAAAAGGATTTTAAATTGGAGATTAAAGAAATAAAACCCACAAAGCTTGAAACGAAAATATTGGATATTGATGTGCGGTGCAAGTTCTGCATGAAGATATAAAAGAATTAGTTGAAGAACTGAAAATGTTGATAATACAACGCCCAGAAGAAGAACCTAAGAAGCATGCGGACAAAGAAAAACCAAAAACACATTAGTCCTACCCCTCAAGTCAGTTGAAGAAGAGAGATGCTGCGGCATCTCACTTTTCAAGCAAGGGAATGCAAGTCAAGCTGCTATGGCACCTAAGATAGCAGAAGAGGTTACGCCCCCAGAATTTCCAAATAAAGAGCTGGAAATTGATTTTGCACCCATGATAGAAGAAAATGGAATCAAGGAAGAAGCTGTTGCGACTTCCGAGTGCTCAGGCTGAATAGAGCTGGTGTTCGCATCAACACTCACGTCAGAAGAAGGGATTCCTATCATAAAGGAACAAGCTATGTCGACTCCCAAGTTCTCAGGTCAAGAAGAGCTAGGGTCTGCATCGATAGTCATGACAAAAGAAGGGACTACGTCCATAAAAGAAGAAGATGTTACGACTCTCGAGTGCTCAGGTCAAGAAGTGCTGGGATCTACACCCTTGACAAAAGAAGTAACTGTGACTCTTGAGTTACCAAGTCAAGAGAAACAAGGGACTACTGCGACTCCTATGTATTCAAGTAGGGATGAATATAAAATTGCTAATACCCCCAGGAAGGAAAGGAAGCTAGAAAATGTTGTTGCGACTTCCGAGTGCTTAGGCCGAATAGAGCTGGCGTCTGCATCAACACTCACGTCAGAAGAAGGGATTCCTATTATAAAGGAACAACTAACAAGCTATGTCAACTCCCAAGTTCTCAGGTCAAGCAGAGCTAGGGTTTGCATCGACACTCATGACAAAAGAAGGGACTAAATAAGAAGATGTTACGACTTTTGAGTTCTCAGGTCAAGAAGTGTTGGGATCTACACCCTCGACAAAAGAAGTAACTGTGACTCTCGAGTTACCAAGTCGAGAGGGACAAGGGACTACTACGACTCCTATGTATTCAAGTAGGGATGAAATATAAAATCGCTACTACCCCTAGGAAGGAAAGGAAGCTTGCCCAACCGACTCCTTATACCCCTCCTCACAAAATATTCATACCACCAGACACCAAGTGGGGTAAGAAAGGACATCCCAACTACAAACCTCAAAATGCGATACTTAATAAAAAGTATGCACGCCTACCAAAAGTTCGTTGTGGCTTCTTACAAGGTAGGGAAGCAAGGCACGTTAATACGCCATCTGAAAAATCTATAGAATTGTCTAGTGAAATTCCAGAACAAGGACTTGTTAAGAAAGATGATAACAAGGACGATGACACTGAAGAAGTAGAAGACACATATATGAAAGATCAAGATGATATTGACAATCACAATGTCAATATCAATTGTAAAGAAAATGATGTTGTCGTAGAAGTCAATGAAGTCAATAAAGTCAATATTAACAACAATTATGAGAGAATTGAAGTTGTAGAAGAATGCAATGATGAAAATAAAAGTGTTAAATATGACCTTAATCATGATAATGTAGAAGAACAAAACCCAGCGAATGGTGCAACAAATGATGAGATGAACATTCTATTAGTAGTCACAACTCAAGATGTTCTAGAATCTCAAAAGGTTCCCAGAGAACAAATAAAGACAAGCTTGTCAGACAAGGAAGTAAGTACATTATTAGTAGTTGCCACTACAGATAAGAAAACTATATCAAAGTATGCAGAAATAGAAAAAATCTATATCAAAATAGAAGGTCAAAAGAACACCATCGGATTAGAAGCTCAGAAAAATACTCCATATAGTTGTTATGCGTTCATCTACATAATCATATGCATGAAAAGATTTCAATGGAAATGTGACCAAATATTTCAAGAACTACTAAACCGTGGCACCATTATTCGTGGCAAGAATTCTAGTTTCAGCACACTCATAAGAAGATTCGTGGACAAATCTTTTCAAAGCAGGATGATTTGTAATACACCTAAAATAAGTATATTACTATTATTATTAATTTATTAACAATTAGGTTAATTAGTATTAATGGTCAAAGGTCGCCTTTTTTCAAGGTCCGACCATTCATAGGTTAGATTCCATATATAATGTAAGCTTGCCAATGTAATAATCATCAATTCAATAATAAATATATATATTTTATCAACTATGATAATTATGTTAGGATGAACCCTTGCAACCGGGAAGTTCATTTGTATACTCATTGACCGAGTCGTGCTCCTAGTATGGATTTAGTCTTTTCACCTCAGGGACATAGCTTGCTAGTTTTGGCATCACCGCCATCGTCTCCATCCATCTGTTGCCTTCCCATTTTTATTGACTACCCTGACTTGTAATTTAACTAGTGTCTCGGATGTGACTTGTAATTTGACTAGTGTAATTTGGGATTTCCCCCACCTCCACCTCTATGTTGGAATAGGTCTCCATGTATAAAAATTGTGTCTCGATGTTGGTTTATGTGATTTTTGTCACAGGGAATATCTACCTCTAGGTCTTGAAAACAAGTGGTCTTACCAAAGAAAGTGTCTTTAGATACCAAGGCATCGGAGCTTAAAGTTATTCTAAATAGATGCCCTGCTGGCAAAATAAAAGTGTCTTTAGACACTACTGGAAATGAAAAATAAAAAACTAGCCAGTTGCCAAGGGATGAGCACTCATCCATTGTATGGTGTAAGGTTCATGTATCCCCATAGGGTATCAGGGAGGCAAGCCCAAGAAGGCTGAGCCTTGGTCATTTTCTGGAAGCCCAAAAGGATTTCTAGGGCACTTGCTCTTGGAGGATGGCAAAGTTACAAATGAAAAGTAAAGTTGATGGCTAGAGGATGAACACTCATTCTTTGTATAGTGTACAGCTCATCTACCCACAGAGGGCATCGGGGTGAGACTGGCCCAAGAAGGTCATGTCTTTGTCATTATCTGGAGACCCAAAAGGCTTACCAGGGCACCTGCTTCTAGAGGTCAACTAGTGAAACAAATGATGAGCACTTTAAGTCTTAAAAGTGTTGCTTGTCTAGAGTCTAGTTGAGCCTTCTCATCATTCCACCCATTTGTGAGACATCGCCATGCCCTATTGTTCACCTAGTCCAACTTATGTGTTGTGTGGATCCCCTTGTCCTTTAGCCTAGATGCTTACAGTGTTAAATTATCAAATCATCCCTTGGCCTTACCAGTTGTCTTTGATCCCTTCACCCTTGACTAGCAAAAGGGCTAAATCTATAAATGAGTATACACTGGAGGTTCTTGTTTGGAAGCAATTGATCATTTTAATTTGGATTATTATTATATTTATTATGCTTATACTTGCCAACTAAATCCAATCATACTAGAAGTGTCACTGCGAACATAGATAATTGAGCATGCATGTCCACTTGTACTTTGTAGTATCAGAGTTTAGCAGTTGGGTCATCATTTGATCAGTTTTGACTTAGTCAACTTAGTATTGTCCAGGCCATGAGCAGGATCTAGGATGAGTTATAGACCAACATTTGTGGTTGATGATTATTTATGGTCTACAGGTGTCCATTAGACATCTTCATGCTTCAGATGGTGATTTATTATGATGGTTTGTGTTATTCCTATGATTATCAACATTTACAGGCTTTATTATTTTTATTGTTCTGTCATGGATGGGGTCTTTGATCTACTTTTGTGATGGACTCGTGGGGTATGAGTACTCATTCCTAGTGTATTTGGACATTCTGAGTCCATTGGTGTGACTGGTTTTCAGTTTCAGGTGGGCATAAGACATATATGGGTCTCTGGGATTTCTTGCAGTAGATTTTCCTGGGAAAAATGGAAATAAAGCACAGTGAAGAAAAAATTAAGTTCTCCTAGGGCGTTATAGGGACCCTTGCGATGAAGCCAATCGTTTGTACCATACTACCATGGTCCCAGATCCATCCGTGCAGTCATTTGACATCGATTTCTGGTCCCTTGTGAGATATTGGCTGTTTTATGTTTTCGAGGCAACATTTTAATAACTAAAAATGGCTAATGAGGAAATCGATTTGGGTGATTGAGGCAAAGGATTGGCATGGAATTGGTCGGAGGCAGAGTATTTGGGTCATCTTCATCATCCAGCATCAGCTCCACGTCAGTCGGGGTCCACATGTCCTTGGTTTATGCATTTTGAGGATATTTTGATGTATTTTGAGGGAGATCCCCTAGTGATTTTTATCACTATTTTATATTATTTGCCACCACATATTGTTATTGTGCCATAGGGCCATGCTAGTGAATGGTAACATAACTTCCTAGCCCCACCATGTGCTACCTTGTGGTCATTAGTCATCTTTTATGTGGTGCGCCCCTCATCGGGCATTTCTAGTGATGCACCCCCTTATATTTTTGAGTTGATCCATGTGAGATGTATCTGGCTAATCTTAGTTGTAGATTAGGATGATTTTATCTTATGATCTTAACCCTTGATCTTTTTAGATCTAGGTATTATGTACTTGAGAGATTTATATATTGAGACGCTCTCTCATTTGTAAAGGGACTTTTGGCTCTCAAACTCTTGGATTAATAAAAATATTTTTGCAGAAAATCTTGGAAGCTTTGTCAAATGTCTTGTATGGAGATTGGAAAGTCTTGTTCTCTCTAGCATTCTTGCGGATCTATGCATTTCTAATATTTTTGTAGGTTGCCATCCATCCGGTGAAGGAAGTGCTTGGGTAGGGGCGCTATTGCGACTGAGCTCCATATCGTCCACTCAAATCGTCTTTGATTCAGGGAGTATCTTTATTGTGTCTCGTGACCATCTTGATGTTCTTTGATTCATCTTTCTTCATCGTTTCATCTTTCCTTTTTGTAAATCGATTCTCATAGCGTATCTCTTTTGCAGGAGGAGGGAGTGCTTGGCATCTGAGAGGAGGTAGCGATTTCACTTGAAGAGGCATAGAAAACGCTCGTAATTGATCGGGGAGGCAAGATCATCATCATACAAGGTTAGTAGCAAGTATTTTCTGGTACGTCTGCAATTTATTTTATTTTTCAAGGGATTGATCCAATTGTCACAACTAAACCCTCTTTCTTAAAACCCTAGTTTTGTAGATCTGATAGACATAGTGGAAAAAATCGGCATCCGCAAAAAATTGGCGAGGGTCCAGAAAACATCTTCTTGGCAAAATCGGCAAACCGCGACAAGCATTAAAAAATGCAAATTTTGTTCTTCAATAGGGTCAAAATTTGCTTACTGATTTGCCGTTTTTTCTCGATTTTCCCCTATTTGCCGATTTTTCCTAGTTTTTCCTGATTTTTTCCTGATTTTTTCCAATTTTTTCCCGACTTTTGCGGATTTTTCGCGATGTCTGATTTTTCAAAAAAATCACGATTTTTTTGGGCACAAAAAAAAAACGCGATTTTTCGGGACATCGCCGAAAAATCGACGATTTTTTCCACTATGCTGATAGATTTGGTGAGTTTTTAATGACGGCCATCAAAACCCACTTGGAGATTAATGAATAAACCCTAGATCTCAAGTTTCATCAAAATCAGACTCCATTTGCCCTAGGATCTAGCACCAGTTGCCCTAGGTGGGGGTGCCCTTCTTGTGTGGGTGGTCGTTTCTTCAGATCTATCGGATGGGTATGCTTGAACCCGCCTCAGAATCATAGATCTAAGCTTCAAGCACCCCAATCTAGTCATCTCATGCCCTGATCTGCTCTTTTGGGTCCACTTTGTCCACTTATGCAAAACCCTAGGTGGGTCCCTTTAGGGTTTCATTTCATTTGGATGGATTTCCCTAGATCTACTTCCTTAACTCATTTGTGGTACAACCTCATACAAGTTGGGTTATTTCCTATCTTTACTAAGCCTCCCCAACTTGGCCCTAATCTCTCTACCACTCTAATTTGATAGATCTAGTCTTATCCACTCATTATCTCCTTCCTTATACATTGTCAAACCCTAGGAGCGTCTTAAGTAGGTTAGCTAGCCTCTTAGGCTAGTAGGGTCTCTCCCTTGGTCATTCTCCGGATTGATCTAAAGTGACAAGAGCCCGTTCGATGCGACAACTACCCTTTATCCGTAGGGGACGAGGCCCTTGCGGTGTCACTAGTTAGCTACCTCACCTCTACCGTCCCGGATGGGATACCTTTAGTCGGTAGCTACACTCTATGTGACAACAATGGCATTGTGTCAGGTTGGCGCGACGATTTAGGCGTATTTGGAGGAGGTGTATTGAAAGGGTCTAGGTTATAGCTAGGTGGGGGAATTGAAGTGTGTGATGGTAGTCTGGCCAAGATAGTGTTGAGAGTTTCTCGCGTCTTCTTTTTCTTTGCTTGCAATGCATTGATGCCTTGATCTAGTCCTGCCTTGAGTCCCGTTAGTTCATCATTGTTTTTGTCGATGTCCGTCTTGAGTTCTGCATATCTCTTATTGACTTTTGCGTCTAATTGGTCAATCTGGCATTGATATCTCCCATCTTGGCAATGACTGGGATTTTTCTGCGCTGAACCTTGATTTATTTTTATTGGCTGTTTGAAACCAGCCAACCACGATTTTTTTTTGTGTTTTTCTTATTAATAATAACAATGTATTATTATTAAAAACAATTATTTAAAAAAAAAATTGTTGTGGCCCGTGTAGGAACAAGGGAGCATAATGCTAGCGCAAGGGTAATGCCGGTGGAATAGCTTGTAGCCGAAGATCAGGGTGGTGGGCGGAGCGTGGAGTAGGGGTGGGAGGAGCGATGCGGAAGGGCGAGCGTAGGAGGTGGGAGCTGCGCGAGTAGGGGGCTGACTGCGCGGGGGTTGGAGCTGCAGGAAAGGGAGAGGGCTCTGCGGGAGAGGGAGAGGGAGCTGCGGGAAAGGGAGAGGGCTCTGCGGGAGAGGGAGAGGGAGCTGCGGAAGAAGGATGGGAGCTGCGACCGGAGCAGAGCGGAGGAGTTGCAACGGTGGAGTGGAGGGGATGTGGATGCAGAAGCAAGAACGAGTGAGAGGAAGAGGACGCAGAAGCAGGAAAAGCGGGCAGAAGGAAGAGCCGAGGCGGAGCGGGGAGCGGATGCGGGAAGGGAGGATACAGTGCGCGCATGAGTTGGAAGGGTGAATGCAGACAGGTAGCAGAAGGGTGAGGGCACGAAGGTGGACGGACAAGGCGACAAACAGGTATCAACGATGCTTGAGATGTATGGTGCAACGACGAAGGTGGCTCTAGTTCTTGGATGGCGGTGGCGTTTGCAGCGGTCGTCGATCGACTATGCTACCAATGCAGCAAGAAAACACGATGAGCGAAAGAACACGAGAGATAATATAGAAGTAATTTATTAAGTAAAGTTATCCGATATGATTTTACAATAATTCCTTTTGGCTTTTATAAGCCTTATAATGTGACTGTATGTAGAGTCACACTGTTTCATAAAATATTTTAGGTATTTTAATTTATTATTTATTTATATTTATATATATATATATATATTAATTATTATGTGTATTATTTAATGTATACAACATTGTAGATGTATTTTGTAATGCCCTTGGCATGCCCTACAATGTTCTTGACCCAATACTGTTTGCCTATATCCTCAGGCATGAGGTCTATGAAATGTGCAACAAACGGGGTCCAAACTATGGTTTTGTGTTTTCTCTCTAACATATTACCAACAAGAACAAAGTTAGAGGTATTATTTGTGATGATTTGAACAACATTTGCCACCCCCATCTCCATAACTACTTCATCCAGCAGCTGAAATAACAGGTTTGTATCTTTCACCCTATTAGATGTATCAACTGAATTCAAAAACATGGTTTCTTGTGGGCAAGATACAAGGAAATTGAGTATAGTACGGTTCCTTCCATCAATCCATCCATCTAACATGATAGTACATCTCATATTGACCCATGACTCCTTAAAACCGTGCAAATATTCATTTATGGACATAACTTGTGCAAAAGTGATCCCCTTAACTCGTGCATACTAGGGCCTTTGAAGCCCATACCGGTAGCAAGAATGGAATCCCACATGGGTTGATAATAAGGCGAGCATACAAAATTAAAGGGGATATCTGAATCATACCACCATCTAGCTATGTACTCATAAACAACTTCTTTGTGTTGCTTCTTTTAATGTTCATTTAAGGTGGGTTGAGTTTGGGTCGGTTGAGATTGAGAGGCATTGATACTTCCAAAGGAGGGGGAAGGTGTAGAAAAATAGTGTTGAATGGTCTTCTTCTATTTAAGCTGATTTTCACCAATGTTTTGACGAGAGGGAGGAACATAATGGAAGGGGTCCCTAACAATGGTAGAAGGGATAGAGGAAGAGCCTTCGAAATTATTTAATCCAAATCCCCTCATTATGGCATTGGCAAGTTCCCTCCCTTTTTTATCTTGTATCTCTTTCTACCTAGCCTTATCTTCTTCAAATTTTTGAAACTGATGTAACAAACCTGATCTAATTTTTCCAATTACTTCATTTTGGGCCTCACATGGGAGAGCTTGGCCTCTTATTCTAGCCAAGTGTTGCTTCATCCTATGAATGCCCCTCCCACCCATGTGTTTGTGGAAATATTTACAAAAGATTTCACCATCAACAAACTCAACATGGTCCCATACAACATCTTTGACTCTTGGAGCCATTGTAACTGCAAAAAATATGGATTCTGCAAGAGCAAAATGCAAAAAGAAATTGAAAATGCAAAATGCAACAAAGCAGATCTGCAATTTCAAGTTTTTATGAGAAAAACAAAAAAAAATCAGGGGCAGATTTAAGCTAATAGCAGAATTAATGGACATACCTTGAAGTTGAAAGTCGAAAGTTGAAATTTGAGATGTTAAGTGCCCAATGCCAATTGCCTCGAGCCCACAACCAGCTCCAAATGAAAAACTCCAAGGCTCATAAGAGTCACAACTGCTCCAGCCTCCAAAAGCTACAACCCACAACCAGATTTTAAGCTCCAAGTTCCAAGTTTCCAACTGTTTCAGTGGCCCAGTCTCCAACAACCACAAATGCTCCAAGGTCCAACAGCTACAGCCACACTCACAAGCCCACAAATGCTCCAAGTTCAGGTTAACAACTACAGGCACAACAACCACAAATGCTCCAAGCCTCCAATCGATAGATGAGATAAGATAATTATTAACTTCCAACAAATGACATCAGAAGTAGGTTAATGGGACTAGATGTTACATCCAATATGATTATAGTGTGGGAGTACATCTAATGGGACTAGATGTTACATCCAATATGATTTCAGTGTGGGAGTACATCTAATGGGACTAGATGTTACATCCAATGTATCTCCTAGAAAGTGTTGAAATTAAGACAAAATGAGATAAAATAAAGATAAAAGCAAGTAGTAAAGCGTCATAAACACAATGTTTCCCCAAGTTTTTGGGATGCAGGAGCGTGCGAGTGGGGAAACGCACATTGGGGATGTGCGGAGATCACCCCCCAAATTTTAGGGAAATTCGGGGGTGGGGGGGACGAGGGGACGTCAAGGTCATAAAAAATATAAAAAATATAAAAATTATAAATCCTGGCAATAACAATTCATACTGTGTAAATATAGTTTAACCTGCTCCTTGTAAATAAAGTATAATTCTTCAATGATTCAACGCACTTCAAGATTGTGTGAATCCATGGCATAGATGTTGTAATGGGGAGATGTGACTTGAGGACCCTATTTTATCATGATTCCAGAGGGCATCACATTGTTCGAGGCTTTCAAGTCCAACATACAATTATGCAAGAGTGAACTATTAATCCTATATTAGGATCCTATTCATCAATAACACCCTGTGCCCCCCTCCTCTAGGATTTTAGCCCTTGCCTCTACCTTGAATCTCAAAGTTGATTCTCGAAGGACATTACTCAACACCCTACAATTTTGATGAAACTTCTTAAACCAAGCATTAAAATAAGGTAGAATTTGAAATTTTTTTCCCATGCTTAATAAGTCATTTGCTTGACTAAAGGGTACATTTTGATTAAAGTCATGATAGAGGAGTTAAACAATCAACACCACCAACATCAAGGTACATAGAGAGCTTGATGTGCTTGATTAAATGACACTTCCTTAACCTCACACATGATAAAATCTAGTGGAAACGTTGCAATCCTGAAATCTTGAAAACTGTTAAGTCTGTTGAATTTTGAATGGGTTTTAAGATTCTACTTTTTGCATATGAACTCCGATGAGGTTGGAACCACTCTCAAGCATCCTGAAACAATTAATGGTAATGTTAAAAATTTAAGTAAAATGATAGAAAATGAAAGATAAGGAAAATACTACTTTTACTTTAAGAATTTAATATTGCCATTACTACTGGAGCGCCTAGGAGCCCCCCACTTCATGACTGTGTGCTTCAAAATAGAGGGGCGAGCTCCCCCCTGTGTTTCCTCAAGTTTTGCCAAATTAGGGACGAGGAGAAACGTTTTGCCAGGAGCCCCCAAGTCCCTAGGTCGTCAAGAGCGAGGGGGGTGTGTCCTTGACCCTGGGGAATGTGTCCCCGTGTAACATTGCATAAACATGTATAAAACTGTAGCAAAGGTATGGGAGATAAAATACAAATTGAGGTTGTCTGAGGCTGGACAACTCAAACCGCTCAAAAGCTTACCAAGAAAGGGAAAGAACGTGAGACAGCTGAAGATGGGTCCAGTGGCGTCAAGATCTCTTAGGCCTGATTGTCGATGGCAAGAAGGGCGCTTGCTCGCTATCGCTGTCGAGACTCTCTGGGCCATTAGAGTGTCCGATTGTATGAGTGAACTGAGAAGTGTGAGGCAAATGGGAGCCGGGGGGGGGGGGTATTTGTAGCAATGTTTTAGGGCTTAGGAGGGTTTGGATTAAGATATAAAAAACAATTAAAAACACCTCCTTCACGCTGTGCGAGACCACGAAGGAAGAGAGCAAATCGACTTAGCCGATTTTCGATGGGTTCAGCCATTTTGAACCAGTTCGGTACTAAATCGGCCGGTTCAGGCATCAGGTCGGTTCGGCAATGAACCGGTCCCTAGGTCGAGTTTTATGCCAGTTTGGGGTTGGAGGTTGTTTGGCCGGTCAACCCAATCGGTTTTAGTTCTAGTCGGACCGGTTTTTAAAACATTGAACTTAACCTCCATGCTAGGGATTCTTCCTTTGTCTTTGACAATAATCCAAGACAAAATCACATCAATAATGAGCTGATTACATGCCATTATCTTCATGGGGATGGGGTTGGAACAATAGAAGAAATCTTCAACCTGATTACCTTTAAATCTTTGCCAAGGAGAAGGGTTTCTTTCACAAGTCTTCTCTTTCCAAGTTTGGATAGGGCTCAAGTACAAACTTCCATCATCATGAATCTACTCTTTGAACTTTGTTTGCTTCCTTGAATAATCGTCAAAACCAGCAAGAAAACTTAAAAAACATGGCTGAAAAAGAGGCCTCGAATCTGTCCTAGGAGAGGGCAGATTCTGGTGCTTTAACCTTGCAATAAAGACCCCTTCTTGCTGTTGATTTTTCTGAGCAGTATCGAGAGCCATTCTCTTAGGAGAATGGAGACATCTAGTTTGAGACCAGGATGTGGAACCAGTCCAGTACTAGGAGACTCAACCTTGAGTTGAGTGATCATTCTGTTGAATGGGGATATCTGGTCCGGGACCAAGATATGGAACCAGTCCAGCACTGCGGGACTCAACCTTGAGTTGAGTGATCATTCTGTTGAATGGTGACATTTGGTTTTGGACCATGATGTGGAACCAGTCTAGCACTAGAGGACTCAGCCTAGAGCCAAGTGGCCATTCTTTGAATGGAGGCACCTGGTTAGTTACCAGGAATTTAACCTAGTTTGGGACTAGGGACTCATCCCGAGGCTGTGGGCCATTCTCCGGGAGAATGGAGGTGCTTGGTATGTTACCAAGTATTTGATCTTGTGTCAAATTATGCAGCCTATGGCTAAGGCACTTGGTCTGTTATCAGGATTACATTGTAAGCCCTAGACCGGGTCTGGGCATGTGTGACACTCTGACCCTCGATCAGTGGGCTTTGTGATCTTCTCCAAGGCTTAACTACCCTTGGCTAAGACACCTTAGTATCCAATCTTGGTGTCATATAGAGTGTGAGATAAAAGCATTAGTAATTCTCTCTGTTTATGATGATGTACTTTGAGTGGGGATGAAGGACCACCTTGACCACTTGTTTTGACCATAGGGCACTTGAAGAAGGCTAAAGCAAAAGTCTAAAGTGCAAAAGGACCTTTAGTACCACTAAAGGTAAAAGTCAAAGTGATAAAATAATAAAATAATATTATTTTGTTCTTTTGAGTTTTGGTCCACTTACGGGTGACTTCAAAGGCTATAAAAGAATATCAATCCATTTCATTATTACACACACTCTTGCTCTCACACTTGCAGCTGCTCCAATAGAAGAATTCGTTGGTTATTGAAGAGAAGGAAGTTTTGTGTTTATGCCCTAGCATGGATGAGTCTAGCTAGGGCATCCACACTTATCTGTTGAACAAACCCTAAACCAGGGTTTCATCGTTTTTGTAGCAGTTAGAGTTTAACCCTAAGACCCTTCCTCCTCATGACTGTTTCATTCTTCACCATAACCAGGCAACTTCTATGGGCAGGCTTCTATTCTTCACGGGTAACTTGTTTCTCTCACGGGTAGCTCCGGGCAGCTTCCCTCCTCCTCTGACAACTTTCTCTTTCTCCTCGGCAAGCCGTAGCAGGGCTAGGGCACACTGCTGGTGCTGTCGGGCACACCCAATAGGCCCTAACAGTCCTCGGGCTGCTAGCAGACAACCCCTAAGGGTTGCTGGGTCAACAGCATACCCTCGGGTTGCTAGCAGATAGCCTGGGAGGGTTTCAGGTCTACTAATAGACCCTCGGGTAGCCCTCAACAGCCCGTAAGGGCCTTTGGGTAGTCAACAGGAGCCACATGCAGCAGTCAGAAGCACGGGCAGGGCATATAGGCCTCCGGGTAGCTCGGGCAAGGTCTCGGGAAGGTTACAGTAATCTCGGGCAGCGCTCAAAAAGCTCAATAGAATTTCGGGCAGAGGTTCGGGTAGGCAGTGAACTAGTCCGGGCAGACTGATAGCACCTTTGGGCATTCTAACAGGATTTTGGGCAGTCTGATCTTTCTGAACAGGAGAGAAAATTAGGGCAAAAAGCCCTAATTTGGCATTTTTATGTAAAAATTATCTTCTTTAATTTGTGGATTTGTGGTACAAACCCATTAGGGTTTGAGAATCCATTGAAGAAATCAGTCATCTCATTTATGAGATGAATTACTAATGCTTTTGGGGTTTTCGTCCTTTAAAGGTTTCCCTAGTGAAAAACTCTTTTGTTCAGTGTGTTGATGTGTTGATGTTTTTACTGCACTTATCATTTGTTATCTGTTAGTTTGTAAATTTTAAAGTATTAATGCTAATGCTAAAATTCAACAATTGCTGCCCAATATCTGCAATAATCCCTGAGAAACATGGCTGAAGATGCTGGTTAAGATCCATACCACAAGAGGGTAAACATGGTTGTTCAAGATCTGCAATAGGATCCTCCATATGCAGCTCTGAGTCACCTTCAATGGTGGATGTACGTGACTGAAAAAGATTATGTGAATCGTTCTCATTAAGGTCTTCAAAATCTACTCTTCTCTCATTAGAGGAGTCATAGATAGGAATCAAGATCACCAACAAAATGCCAATAATTCACATCCATGCTATGATGATCATCATCATTGTCATGTCCATGGCAAGCAAAGAAATCTCGAACAATGTTGTCGCTAAATGCCAAATAAGAGAGGGAGAAGGAGGTACCACACCCTCATCAGCACAAGGAGGATGAGGAGAAGCATCTACCATACCTTCATCAACCACATCTTCAATATCCTCTCCAATGTCTTCTTGGTCGTTTTCTTTAAACAAGCCTTCCAAGGCTTGATTCCCATCATGTATGCCATTTTCTTCAAGGGGCAACGACTCTTCAACATGAGCTTCTTCATTTTCTTCGTGATTTTCATGGACTTCTTTGATGAAATCTTCATCCAAAGATTCTTCAACAATGGCTTCTTCATGAGAGATTTCTAAGGCTTGATCTTTGTCATTATCTTCATCTTCAAGCGATGGGATAAAGTTCTCTTTGCCAATGAGATACCCAATATCCCTTGTGAAAGAAGGATACCATCTCTTACAAAAAACCTTGATAAATTCTTTGAGCACGGGAATTCCTTTCTTAGGAAGCATTTCATACCATTCATATACATCATCGTTCATTAGATTGAGAGACAACTTTCACATCTTCATCTTACCATCTTCATGGCCACATTTAATTTTGAAATAGCCCCCATGAATTATATAACATGTAACTTAACCGAATTATTATGTCCACGGAATTTTGGGATGCACTTTCCATTTATCATCATAGACATGGAATTGATTAGGATATCCTAGGACCCCCAAGAAATCCAATGGTTCAAACCAATCAACCACCTATGGATGATCATAAAACGCCATATCACCTTCCAATCTTCCATCTTGGAAATGCATGAAATCATACCTTAGACTGATATCAAAATGGTGGAGTCGCCAAGGTGAACTTGAAATGTCTTCAAATGCTACATGCTTCATCGTACAAGCAACAAGTCTTCAAAATCTGCAAAGGCAAGGGCTTTGTCCCTTTATGGAGCCACCATGCGGGAAGAAAAATCTGTAATTATAACCTCCTAGAAAATGTCACGAAGCTTCAATCTTCAAATTTTGGAAAAAGGGCTTTAACCCTGGCAACAATGCCAAAAAATGTTACTGCACAAACTAGCAAGTTTAGTTAAAGCCCCAAAGATCACTGCTAGCCATGATAACTTGAGATGTGCTACCCACTGTCACCACGATAACTACCTCTATGCATTTTTGGTTGGCTCTTCTCCAACTTGAGGGGGCGTTCCTAGATAGGATTTTTGGGCTATGGAAATCAGGCACAAGGTGATTTCGAAGACATAGTCTTAGCAAAATGAAGTTGTAGTTTTTAGGGTTTTTTGAATAAGTGATAGAGAGACCCAAGAGATCAATGCCAATATCAAACTAGGGCCATGGAGTCAAGGTGAATCAAATGGCAAGTGAGGCTAAGTAGAATGCTCTTCAAGAATTGGTTTATTTCCTTCAAAGGTTAAGGTTTGGGACACACTAGTCACATCACCCAATTGAGGATAAACAATGGACTTCAAGGCCTTGAAGAGGGCGCTCCAATGGGGGAAGTACCTATCACCCAAGATTAACTATGGAAAAGGTAAATACCTTAATACCCTTGCCAAGGAGCCCGGACACATATCAAGACAAGGTTTAAAACACTCATCCAAACCAACAGAGGAGAATGTGCAAGCCAATAGCTTAGGAGTCAGGACACCCTCCTTCCAACTATTCATGGGTCAATTATGAGAGGTTTGTAGAAGACTTGAAAATTCCAGCATTCATTCTTAAACAAAATAATAGAACCAAGAAGAAGAAGCTTAAAGAATTGACAACACTTTTCACCACATAGAAAGAACCCTAACAAATTGCACAAAAGAAAGATATATCATTCAAGCTCCAAAAGGGAGGAAGCTCTCAAAGTCCAACCATGAAAATGAAATGAGGAAGTGCCGCTCTATTTATATGAGAGGCAAAACCTAAAAATATTCATTTTTTACTTAGATTTAGCGTAGGGTGGGGTAACATAATACAAAATCCCTACTACAAGCAACTACTTCTAACAATACAATAAAATAAGGTGGTTAATGCCACTTGTACAATGATGAGATACTTGGGACCCCTAAGAAAGGGGAATTTTCCAACAAGCAAGGAAAACATGATTGGTGATGATGCCATGTGGCCTCCAAAGGTTCCTTCAAGACACTTCTTCAGTCTAATGATGTCCAAATGCAACCACATGATGTCCACAAAAGGGACTTCTATGTCAATGCTTTCCATAAGGGTCCACATGCTCCAAGGGTCATATTCCAAGGGACCCTCTTAACAAGAAAATGATCAAAGAGTGAGCCTAAACCCAACGAGCTCCATAAGATGTAGAAATATCCCAACCAAGGCGTATGCTTCCTAAGTAGGTTCCACGCTCCCTTCTTTATATATTTAGAAATCTGCTCATATGGAATGCTTCCCGAAAGTGCAGTAAATCTTGGCTACTCCAGTCTCCAGTGACACATGGCCCACGTTTAACTCACCATATCGCTTAACACTTTCCACTCTACACTCTGGAGCCTTTTTTTATTGCCAAAATGCAATGCAACTGCCACATGATTTACAACTGGTCACGAATTGGGTGTACAATCTGATGATCCCTCCGCCCACGTTTGGGTACTCACATACAAGTCCCTCTGGGGCTTCATCTGCGATTACATTCTACTCAATGAATCGACCCAATATATCAGAATCAAGATGTGGCATTTTGAGTTTATTTCCGCTGAGAATCCCTGTGGGTTAGCAGTACATCAACCTCCTGTATTCACTTTCCATTCGCGCAGATGGATGAATATGTGAGCTTGGAATGCTGGAGCCCCTCATGCCCAGGTGCTATTTCAACAGTAGCTTCAAACACCAAATGGATCAGCCTTCCATATGATTAGTCAAACAAACATTTAGTTTTAGCTCCAATATAGGACAGCTGCTCAGATCCAGGGCAAACGACATCAGCTTTTGCGCAGTAGACAGCTCGATAGTGAATAAAGTAATGAAGCTGAGAACCTCCAGTTACCTCCAGTCGATATGCAAGGTAGTTCCACCATACTTCGCCTTTGTCAAATAAGTTTAGTACATGCCGCTGCCGTCACGGGATTTCTGTCTGGCTTTGTCTATATGAAAGACTTCTCTACATTCTGTAATGGACTTGATGCCTTTCTGCTTTCAACAGAAGTGATTCATCTAGGTAGCCATCACTACAATGGAACGACTGAGAGAAAAGCAGTGAAAGTGCCAAGTATTAATCTGTTTGAAGAGGAGGATGAAGTTACACAATCAAATCAGAAGTATAAGCCTTGGTCTTTTCCTTGCTTGGAAGTCCCACCAACAAATACAACAGGCTCCCGTATTTGCTCATAGTTGATGAAATGGCCATCACAGTATATGCGTGAAGGCATTCAAGCAAACTGTTGGCATGATGGAGCTTCCTGTGCCTCTCAAGATCTTCTGACAAGACACTAGGCTTTCAGGAATCCACGGAACCTTTGTGATGCCACTGTTTTGCCTGTCTTTAATCTACTGTTACAGGATTCATGCTACAGGTAGCACAGATTTTTGAGGCTTGCCACCCTTTTAAATGTGCCGATCAAACCTCATTGCGCTGAGAGGTGCTCTACAGCCCAGTATGGGGGAGATCTTGTAACGTGATGTAACGTTTGTAACATGTCGGCAAAAAATAATAGTGGTAGTGAATATTATGGGAGAGATCTTATAACGTGATGTAACGTTTGTAACATGTTGGCAAAAAATAATAGTGATAGTGAATATTATGGGAGAGATCTTGTAACACAAAATAAAAAATAATATCACTTTCGTAACGTTATTTTTATTAATAAAAAATAAATTTTCTAATAGGCCAAAATAAATGTTGGCCACAAAAACAATCTAATATGGGGGAGATGTTGGAATCTTCCTACCTAACAAAACAATAAAAAAGTAAAAATTTAATTATTCGTAAAAAAAATATGTGGGTCAAGAAAAAAACACAAAATTGAATTATCCGCAA
>LPNX010099692.1:830510-909317 GCA_001517045.1 Pseudotsuga menziesii
CATGACCATGTGCAAGGCCTCCTAAACAACCCATGGTTGTAGGAGGGCTTTGCATATGGTTTTAAAACCATGTGTGGGGAAATGATGCAATGTTCGTTCCTAACAAAATAAAAAATAATAAAAAATATTATATGTCAGCCATAAATAATATTAAATATTAATAATAAAAATATTATATGTGGACCTTAAATAAAAAGATGTGTCTTTTGGTTTGAATCAAATCAATGGATACCTAAGAAGAGGTTTGCACCTCGAGAGATTTGATCCATCTTGGCGCTTGATAGAGCCTAGGATTTGGATCTACGCTGGTCTTACTGCCAAACCTTCCTTTAACTTCTGCAATGAGACTGATTAGGAGTGTTGCTGTCTAGATTTAGTGCTTGACTTAGGGCTTGACATGTGCCCAGAATTCATCATGATCGCAGCTACAATACTCAGGCTTACTATATTACACTCAGAAATGCTTTACCAAGGCTGTAGGTGACAGTTTCCTGTCAAGGTGACTTAGATTGCTGCTTAAGGTTGTTGAATCCCCCAGAACTGCCCAGAATTGATTTATGTTGCTGCTTCAATAGTTGCAGCTGCCTCTACTACTGGGAACAAAATTTTATTGCTGCTGTAACTCATAAAAAACAGTCTTATTGCTGCTGTAAGTCATCAAAAACAGTCCCCTGATCTGAGGAAGGAAACTGATTCTCTAAGGGAGACCACACCGAATTCCTTCATCACATACCAGCAATAGCTCTCTGTGTTAGGGGAACCATTGCCAGAAGTAAATCTTGAGACACCCCTCCAGAGGGTTGTTAGAGACAAGCTCAGATCTGAGAAAAGTTTACTGCCTTCTTGAGGTCTGGGAAATCAACATTGCCATTATAGAACTGTTTATCCTGTGGCCACCGAACCTTGATCTTCTGTCCGACCAGCTTGTCACCTTCCCCACTTCCTTCTACTGTACCAGGAGTCTTCTCCAGCTCTGAGATGCTCTTTTTCTTTGCAGAACTTCTTGGAGTTCTCTTGGAACTTCTCACCAGCCTGAATTAAAGTCTTCTCGTTAGACTCCTGAATGGATGTAGCCTTATTCATCTTTTTAGGAAGATGAACCTCATCTTGCTTTGTCTCCCTCTGCAAGCAGACTAGTGTTTGCTCCTTCAATGCTGGTTGCTGGCTACAGGCCTCAAAACTTCTGCTGTATGGTATACTTGGTTGACTGTTTAGTGCCCAGACCTGCCCATTAGGCAGCTACAGCATCCAGAATGATCCAAAAAATGGCCCAGAATTATATTAGGGCACGCCCATACAAAAATAGGTGTAACAGGTACTACAAGATACTATGAATCCCTTTGCAAGATACCTATTTTTCTGGCTTTAGTGCATCTTGGAGTTTTGTAACTGAAGCTGCTTCTACAGGGTTAAGCAGTTCAGGTGGGGCAGGGAAGAGAGTAGAACTACAAATTTGTTGTTGCCCTTCAATTAATCTCCCCTAAACTTCTCATTGCAAATGATGGTGCAGTGCACCACTGGAGCTGCCTCATTCGACCACCACATACAGCAAGAAGAAGCAGAAGAAGAAGAAGAAGAAATTGATTTATAGGCATCACAGCATCACATGTAATTCACAGTTGAATACTTTGATTTCTGCAACAAATTTTCTCAGCTGGAATCATGCATCATAGGGATCTTTTATTGATTGTGTATTTACTTCCTATACATATATATTGGAATATTTTATACTTATATTCCCTGCAACTGCTGCAATATTTTTTTCAGAATAGTGTTTGCAAAGCTCTATCAAGAAGTACTGTGCGGCTGTGCCAGTCATTTTGACTGAATTTATCATGTAAGATTGTTCTGGGAAAGGGTGGACTTTAGGTATGATTGGTGTCTGTTTGTTTTATAAAAATATTGAAACTCTTGCCTCTCAGGGTTATTAAGGATGACCTGAATTTCGAGAGGAACTCCTAGTAAAATACTCAATATAATGAAACCAAAGGGCCCTCAAACCCTTGTCTCCTATGCTGACACAAGTTGATGAAGCCCACTCACATTCCTCGCTCCATGCAAAGATCTAGAATCTAATGAGATTTGATATTTGGGACAAGGGTGGGCCCACACCATGTTCCTTCTCAACTTTGTGCACAACATTGAGAGTTTGCCCCTTCTGCTGGGGAAAAGAGTCAAATCACATAACTCACAAGTGTCTCTCAAACTGAGACAAAAGTTAGGAAGGCAATATGCTTCCACTTAGTATCTTATCTAACTCCTATGAATCAGGGATCATAATACTTTGTATTTGTGCATATGCTCTAATCTTGACTCTACCCATCTTGAGTCCAACCCAAATCGCAAGTGTTAAATTGACCAAAACAACAAGAAGGCCAAAGAACAAACCACACACAAGAAGCCAATCCTAATCACAGTGCAATTATCACTGCAAATAAACGAAACCACAAATCAGTGGCATAACCACACTATTATCCAACTAACCATCTTCAAAATGACAATATGAGTTCCTACCTCCTTTTTTTATAGGAGGGGAGTGGAGCACTTCAATTTTTAGATTTACAAAATACAATAAGGGGTGGAAATTTCAAAAGTCCATGCTTAATGCAGATATAGAGATTTCACCTCAATCCTGAAGTTCTTCGGATCTATTTCCTGTGAACTTTCAGCCTTATGGCTGAATCTGAAATATTAATTACAACAGCAGATATATCACTTCTGTCCAACCAAACTCACTAGGCAGCCTGAAAAAACAAACATCGAAACATTGCACTTCAATAGGAGAAGATTCACAGCCCGAAGGGATCAATCCTCTCCAGAAATCAGATCTAGAAAATACTTTAAAAACAGATTTATTACAACCCAAAATCTGTCCTTTAGTTCCTCCTTAACTTGTTAAATCACTTTGCAAGTCTGATAATTGTTCATAATAAATTGACATATCAAACAACCCTAGAAACTACTCATTAACAAGATAAACATAAGTCTGATTTTCAGATCTGCACTGCATAATACTTAGACATCAAAGCTACACCTAATATTATGACATAATGAAGAAACAAGTACATACCATCAGCTCATTACAAGCCGGTACAACACGTCCTATCTGCTTATCACAAGCTAGGACACTCCAATTGCATCCAAACCCTAGTTAGGGAATTTACCATCAACAATAAACCCTAATTAACAATCATGGCCTATCAAGGCATTACACCAAGCTTCTCCTAGCTGCTCCAAAGACCCAACAACAAACTAGCATCAACACCAAAAAGTCTACCCTTGATCTCCCACTTGCATTCCACAAGTCTTCTAGGAGTTTCTCGAAGCTCACATCATAGAAGCTCTTGATCTTCTTCATTAGTCTAGTGCTCATGTCTTACTGTAGGGTTTACACCATTGTTGAAAACATCGACATCAACAAAAACTTCTCGAGGGGTCCAAAATACAACTTCTTGGCAACAATCTGGGAAAATGCGGCAAATCATGCAAGCATTAAAAAAACAAAAATAAATTCATTTATTTTTTCAAAATTTTAAACATATAAACCAATAGCAATATCAAACAAACACATTGGAACATAAATATATGAAAAAAATTGCTATATATGTTGTAGTGGATGCCAAATAAAAAATGATACATCAAAGTCAATACTAAATCCTGAACCTTGATAGTTGTTCAATCGATGACTCAAAAGTGGACAACCAATTCAAAATGACATCAAATATATAAATGTATTTCATCATCATGAGTCATCTACAATGACAAATCTAGCAGCTAGATATCCTAGAGAATCAATGGCCTCTCCCTTTTTTACAAGAAAAGGTCATGGTTCGTTTGCCACTAGAAGTTCTGGCATCATATATTTAATGCCGACTAGAGAATGTAGCTATGTCAAACTGTGTAGAAGGTGGTGCTAATGCTGCCACATCACCCTCTATGATGTCAATGTCCTCCTTTGCACCCTACTCTTTCTGCTCCTTCCCAAATCCCTGCGCCTACTGCTGGTCCTCCTCCTCCTCCAACAATGCAAGTGCCTCCTCCATAACAAGGGCCTTGTATTCCACCCTCAACATAGACAATATGTTAATATTGTCCAAGGAGATGGCTTCCACATTAGGTACCTTCTCTAGCTACCTCATCCACAATAGTTGACCTATACCAAATCATTGAGGAGATGTGGGAAATCCAGCCTGTAAGAGGTCCATAAATAATTTTAATGGCTCTTGAGGGTCATAAACATGTTAGAATGTAATAAATTATAATAATGTAATTGCTTAGTTGAAGTTCTAACTTGTTGCTCTTTTTTGAGTGTATTTTTTCGAACACATTCCAATTGTTCTCACATCTTGAAGCGCTGCATGTTTGGTTGAGGATCTGAATGGAAAAAATCTGTAAATTTGGTGCTCTTGCATTGAAATTTTGACCCAAACATCTACAACAAATAAGAAAAAAAAGAATTAAACTACATTTCATCAAAACATAATTCATTTTCAAATAAAACCCATAATTAATTTTTAAGTACTAGTGGCTTATGTGGCATCAAAAATACTCCTTTCAATGACATCATCGACAAAGCCATATAGTCCTATAGCCTCCCGATACATCTCCATCTCGTGATTAATTGTTATGCGAGCATCGGCATTAGGTGCCATCCTCCGAAGACATGTCAAGAGCCTTCCATCACCTCGCCATCAAAATCAAAGGCACATGAGTAAGAATAGGTAGGGTTGAGGAAAAGTGCTATTGGATGAATGGACCAATGGAGCATCTTGGTCCATTGACGTTCAATCAAATCCTAGATCATTATGTATCTATTATATTTGGGGGTGCCCCTGTTAACATAATGAGATCGGATAGTTTTTTTGGCCCTATCCATGACCTCATACAAGTATCTCCTTGTAGGCTTATTCCCATCAACCAGGCGGAGAACTTTCACTAAAGGTTCTCTAACTATGCACACTTCTTGCATTCCTTCCTAGAAGGAATTGGTGTACACTAGTTTAGTGATGACTCTCCCATTTTGTCTTATGCTAAATGCATGATCATGGAACTGATCACAAACAAATGATCTTGTGCTAAATGATCCTGCAATCTTGTGCCTCTTTCTCCTCTCCTTAGGCTTTCTTTTATAACATCTCAATGACCAAAACCCTAACCCCTAATCTCCAAAGTGATGGATGGCCAAGATTAAATCTTGAGCTTCACTTAAGATCAACGGTTGTGACCTAATCTTAATTTTACTTTTAGTAATTAACCAACATTAAATTAATTAATGTGCTTTAAAAGTTAAACTTAGGAAAGAGATATAAAATTCACTTACTCAATAATTAAGCAAGTACCTAGAGAGTAAATGGACAACTTCTGCATGCTTGACTCCTAAGCCTATGCATAAGCTTTTGTCCGAGCTATAATCATGAATAGAGAGAAGATCCACTATGTGTGGATTGCTTCTTGGCAATGGTCGTCAACAACCAAGAAAATATATATGTCTTACTGAAAAATTCGTTAATGAGTAATGACACATCTTGTAGTTGAGAGATCTTCTACTTCTCACGTTGTTCATGACAACGAGGAATGATTGACATCCATAGACAAGCAAGCGAGCAAGAACAAGCGAGTAGGAACAAACAAGCTTGAACTAGAGCTAGAGCCATATCCAAAACCTTGTGCTAGTTGCAACTTGTCAAGCCTCGAGTCAAAGCCACCTAGCCAGAGTTAGAGTTGTAGCTAGAGCCAAAGTCAGAGCCATGTTCCACATGAGCACCCATTGGTTTGTGGTCATCCAAAACCACCCATGTGGTAGAAGACATCAGCCTTTGTTGCTTCTGCTAGACATCAGTTGTTAGTTTCTACAAGATTATAGCAGTATAACTTAATTGCAAATAAACAATAGGATCTCTAGAAGAAAGACAAAGCACAGAAACAAATAACACAAGATTTTATCTTGGGAAACTCAATCGGGAAAAACCCAACAAACCTTCGTATAGAGATGATAGCTTCTGAGAGCAGAGAGAAGAAGAAAGAGAGAGAAAGAAGTCTCTCTAAGATACAACCCCATAAAAACACTCCTTTTGGCTGCAGTAGCGCACCTCCTTATGCTGGAGCGAACTTAAGTGAGTAAATAATGAATGAGGAGGGGCGCCTCTTGTTTATACTGATCTTCCAAGTGACTCTTTACTAGGGCCAACTTGACAGCCTTACTGGGGTCGACTTCTCTTGGGGAAATACAAAAATAATATTTTTTTTAATTCTTTTCTTTACTTAGTCTTCCCTAGGTCTTACATTGATTCATTCTAGAGTTTACATGAGTAATTACATTAGTATAATCTCCCATAGGAGGTACAAGCAAATACAATACAAGTACAATAAGAATAACTTCTGAAGTTGCACAATTTTCAACACTCCCTCTCAACAAGGAAGGTATTCTTCAGATATGGTCATCATTAGCATCACGAACATCTGAGTCTCTTCGGTATATCTCATCTGTCTCGATCATCTCTATACATACTAAAGGTTGTAAACACTGTCTTCATTTGTCGAGAGGTGTCGTCATGTATCTGGTCCATTCAGTCCATTTGTAGATCCATTAGTTCTGCAACTCTACACAGTCCATCGGAGAGTACACAATCAACATCTCATCTACTACAAGTTCGTCTCTAATCGAGAACCAGGACATGCGTCACACGACCATCTACTACCTGTTCCTCCCAAGTGCCGATGGGATCTCTCCCACACCAAGCTGAGAACCAGGGCAAATAGTGGTCACCAATGTACACGATCACTTACTATTTGTTTGTGTCATGTCCCCTCCCCTCATCTCACCAATGGAGAGGACGCGACCCACACACTACTCTGTCATTTAACTGGGGATCTAAGCCCCATGAACATAATAATAAAAATGCATTGAAATAAAATACATATATAGATGCATAATGCATTAATATACAACGGAAGCAAATACATTTCGTGCAAGCATTCATCATGTTCATAATTCATAAAATAAATATAGTTGCAGAAATCAAATACACAAGAAATACTTATCTTGAAAAGGAGTTGTCCCGCAACTAGTTATGTCGCTGCAACGTTCCACCCAACCATAGGTCAGTGGGTTCATCAATCTCTCAGCACCACTGCCACCCTCGAGCTAGGCATGATTTCCATAACGAACTAGGGAACAACGAGTTCACACATAGCCAAATACACATCAAAACTCAGCCAAGCCAAACACAATTGGGTTTATCAGGCTACTAAGGCAGTGGAAAGGAGAATTGCTAAGCTAGTGAGCTCAACCACAGAGCTATGGACACCTGCACAAGATCTGGCTTGGCCTCCACAATACCTACACATCCAACACAAGGAAGTATCCTCTTCTCTGCTGCACAGTCCCTCAGGCCATACCTTCCCTTCCAGTGCTCTTCAGGGTGTGCATAGAAGAATAGCCAACCCCTCCTGATCTGTGTGTGAGGTTCCTCTCTTCACTAGGTTTATCAAGCCAATTCTGGCCTCTTCCACTCCTAACTGTTTAGACCAAAGCAAGGATTTACAGAACAACCAAACACAAGTGTTGGGTATGGACAAAACGTCCTAGAAACCAAAATCGAAAATGGTAAATGGGAAAAAACAACCCTTGGTGAGCAATACAAATTTAGAAACCGTTTATGGGCATTATAGGAGCAAAACGGCCTCAACAAACACCCAAAATCGTGAGTCTCCTCTTCAATTCGCTGTGCAACACAAAGACGATTTTTTGGGCATGGAGAAAATGAGGAAACGACATAAAAATGTGAATCTCTGTTGCACATTCACTCAGCAATACAAAAACGGGGTTTCCCAGCCATGGAAATGAATGTAATTGCAGAAAACGTGAAGGAGAGAGCCCAATAAGTTTCAACTGCGTGAGGAAATGAAGGACGTGGGTGAATAATGGGATGGGCATGCATTTCCAAGCATTTACTTGCCCCATAAGTCAAAAACACGTTTTTCAAAAATAATGGCTTGCCCCAATTCGAATTTGACTACCATACTCTTCCCATTCCAAGGCATTAACTACGTCAACCAATTTCTGGAAGAAGTAAATGATTGGGCAGAAAAGACAAGAAAGGTAGTTGATAGCTTTATGGGTTTTCCCTTTGACATTTGGCTTTACCCTATTGGCTCAACGGTTTGAATATTTTCCCTCCCTATTCCTTGTGAAATCATGCCCCCATCTCTTTGTTGCATTGACATAGCTAGTTGTGGGCATTTTTATTAATTTGCATATTTACATGATGTCCAAAATATAATGTGCCTAGCTAGCACGAAAACCACATGCATCGCTTTTCATTGTTGATACATAAAATGCTAAATCCATGGTGGGGCATTGGCCTTGAGCTCCTCACCATGATTTAATAACGATATTTACATCATATACAATTTTAATATAATGGGGTCAAAACCGGGGTGTTATAGTTCGTCTCTACTACCGATGGGATTTCTCCCACACTAGGATGAGAACCAGAACGAGTAGTGGTCACCAGTGTACACGACCGTCTACTTCCTTCCCGTCTCGACTCTCAATATGTTGATGGGATTTCTCCCATACTAGGCTGAGAGCCTGGGTGAGCAAAGGCCACTAGTGTACATGACCATCTACTACCTGTTCGTCTCTATTGTCGATGGGATTTCTCCCATACCAGGTTGAGAACTAGAACAAGTAGAGGTCATTAGTGTACATGACCATCTGCGTCCTGCCTGTCTCACAACACCGATGGGATTTCTCCCATACCGAGTTGAGATCTGGAACGAGTAGAGGCACCGGTGTGAAAGCAATGTAGATGTCTGTCTTAACTTTCTCTCTTCATGAGGGATGCATTTTCTTCTACTCCAAGTCTTTTGCAAAAGTAATCAAACTTTGTCCTGAGAAGAGGCTTGATAAGAATATTCATAGTCTGGTCATCTGTAGGAACATACTGTAACTCGACCGCACCTTTCTACACCATATCAGGAATGTAGTGATATCGAATTTCTATATGCTTCGTCTTATCGTAAAATACGTGATTCACTAACATCTGTATACAACTCTAATTATCACTGTTGGTCCTGGAGTCTGACCAAACAATCCTGAAAGGAGTTTTCAAAGCCATACTGCTTCTCGGGCTGCTGTACTGGTAGCCATATACTCGTCCTCTGCAGTGCTGAGTGCTACTGATGTTTGCTTCCTGCTACACTAGGAAATAACTGCAGAACCCAAATTTAAGCAACATTCGGAAGTACTCTTCCTGTCTGCAGCACATCCGACCCAATCTGAATAAAAAAATCCTTGCAATGTCAAATCACATCCTGAAGCATATCTTAGTCCATATCCCACAGTGCCATGTAAGTATTTGAGAACATGTTTTGAAGTAACCCAGTGAATCTGCCTTGGATCACTCATAAACCGGTTGAGAGTGTTCACAACAAAACATATATCTGGTCTGGTGTTCGTCATACACATCAGAGATCCAATCAACTGGCGATACATGGTGGGATCAATCAAATCGGAACATGAAGCAGATTCCCTTAGCTTCTTCAGATTTGCATCCGTCGGAGTAGCCATGGACTTGCAGTCCAACATCCCGAATCTCTTCAAAATATCAATGGTGTATTTTCCTTGACTTAGGAAAATTTCCTTCTTCCTCTGCCATACTTCTAGTCCCAAGAAGTAATGCATTAATCCAAGGTCCTTCATTTCAAACCCAGAGGCAAGCTTGTTCTTACACCATTCAATAAGTTTCTCATTTCCTGTGAGAAACAAGTCGTCCACATACAAAACCAAAATCAGTGGCTCATTATCCACAATTTTGTAGTAAAGATTGGGATTTGCATCACTCTTGGTGAATCCCAAGTTTACCAGGTATTTGTCTATCTGTCCATACCAAGCATGCTCGAGTCCATATAATGCCTTTTTTCAGTTTACATACGTGAGACTCTTTCCCATGGACAATAAACCCTTTTGGTTGTTCAATGTAAACTTCTTCCTCGATAATACCATTGAAGAAGGCGGTCTTTACATCCATTTGATGCAGCTTCCATCCCATAGTTGAAGCAATAGCAATGATGGTTCTGATGGAAGTATATCGAGCCACAGGAGCAAATGTTTCATCATAGTCAATTCCCTCTTTCTGAGAGAATCCTCTTGCAACAAATCTGGCCTTGTGTTTTTCTAGTCTACCATCTGCTCTGTTTTTAATATTGAAAAGCCATTTGGAAGTCACTACTGACTCCCCCTCAGGTCTTGGTACAACCTCCCATACGACATTCTTCATGATAAACTGGAATTCCTCCGTCATGCCATCCTTCCAAATTTGGTGTTTGGATGCTTCTTCATATGTGGTAGGTTCCGAGTCAATGATGTGACTCATCAATGCTACATAACTCAAGAACCTCTGAGGTCTTTTGCTTTCTTGATAAGTGCCATGTGGAGCTTCGTGCCCCTCTGCATCCTACAATGTTTGTTGTTCCCATTTAGGCCTTTTTTGGCTTACTGCCATATCTGTGGGAGCATCATCTGGCTCAATTGAATCAATGGGATCGATCGGTTCATTCTTCAACCTCCCTCTTAACTTTTGGAGGGTGAGATGATCTCATCTCTTCGTCATCATCGATCTCCATATTAGATCCTCTTCCTTTTCGAATAGCCATCTCTTCTTCAAAGGTCACATTCCTGCTGACTTCGAGTTGCCTCGATCCTTGGATGTATATTTTGTAAGCCTTTGAAGACTCACTGTATCCCACGAATGTTCCCTTCTTGCCTGAAGGTTCTAGCTTCGTCTTTTTATTTTTTGGGCACATGAATGTAGATTGGACAACCAAAGATACGAAGGTGGCCCACTTCTGGGTTCACTCTTGTGTGTTAGATTAGTAGCAACAAGGAAGGTCTTCCTGCATGCAAGTGTCCTTCCATGCAGAAGACACTAAAACAGGAAACCAGTTGTATTTAATTATTTTTCGTAAGTTTACTTTGGAAAATAATTAAAGTGATCTAATTATTTATTGACTTTAAGTGAAAGTGAAATTAGGGTTTTCACTTTACCTAAAGTTATAAAAGAAAGGCCAATTGGTTGAGAGGACACACACACACTTGTATTCCGATAGAGACAGGATACAGACTGGAAGAGAAAGTAAGATAGAGGATTTAGCTGGGAAGATAGAGGTCGAGAAACAGGGTCATCGAGCTGCCAGACAGGACATAGCCCGCATGGATCAGGGATTACCGCTATTCTTTTGGGCCGAGGCATACAGGACTGCAGTGTACATTCAAAACAGGTGTCCCCACACTGCTTTGGGGAGGAAGACACTAGAGGAGGTCTTTGAGAGGTTTCGAGAGTTCAAGAATCTTGTAGAGAACCAAACAAGAAAAAAGATTCGGGTGTTGAGGACAGACAACGAGGGTGAGTACACCTCCAATGAGTTCATGGAGTATTGTTCGGTAGAGGGGATCAAGAAGGAGCACACAATGCCCCATACCCCACAACAGAATGGAGTTGCAGAGCGGAAGACCAGGACTATGGTAGGAGCAGCCAAGGCCATGCTATTTGATCAGGGATTACCACTATTCCTTTGGGCCAAGGCATACAGGACTGTAATGTACATTCAGAACAGGTGTCCCCACACTGCTCTGGGGAGGAAGACACCAGAGGAGGTCTTCACAGGAACTCGGCCAGATGTGAGTCACATTTGTATATTTGACAGTGTCTGCTATTGTCATGTTCATGCTGACAGTAGGAAGAAGCTGGACCCTTCTGGAGAGAAGGGGTTACTTGTTGGATATAGCAAAACTTCGAAGGCATACAGAGTTTACATTTATGCTTGTAAGGGGATCATTGTGAGTAGGGATGTCCAGTTCGATGAGGACAGGGCCTTGCGGAGATCTGTGGACTTACCAGCAGAGCAACAACCAACACAGGACACAGGGATCAAGTTGGAGGAGCCAGATGTACAGGTACACACACAGGGCACAGGTTTTGGTAGTCAGAGGGAGTCAGGTGGACAGGATCCTCCTATCTTTGATGGGGAGGATGAGCAGCAGCAGGAGACTGACATCCAACAACCACAATAGGTGGACACTAGGCTAAGGCCTACGTGGTTCAGGTCCACAGTATAGGTTTCTAGGTAGGTTGATCTTACACAGAGTTCTTTCAGACGGAGTGTACCACTAGAGAGACTTAGTTATATGGCACTGATGACAGAGTTGATTGACTCTAAACCTTCTAGTTTTGAGGATGCTGCACAACATGATGTGTGGCAGGAGGCCATGGTTGAGGAGTATGAATCAATCATGAAGAACCAGGTATGGGAGGTTGTGCCGAGACATGAAGGCAAGAAGGTGGTAAAATCCAGGTGGATCTACAAGGTAAAGCATGCAACAGATGAACGTGTGGAAAAGTATAAGGCATGCTTCGTGGCAAAGAGTTTTTCACAAAAGGAGGGCATTGACTATGAGGAGACCTTCGCCCCAGTTGCCAGGTATTCTTCCATTCAGACCATTATCTCTTTAGCAGCAAAGATGGGTTGGCGAGTCCATCAGATGAACGTCAAGATTGCCTTCCTCAATGAAGTGATAGAGGAGGAGGTATATATTGAGCAACCAGATGGGTTTGATGTGGAGAACAAGGAGACATATGTATGCAGAGTGCATCGAGGTCTTTATGGGCTCAAGCAGGCACCTTGAGCATGGTACTTGAGGATAAACAACTAGCTACGAGAGATAGAATTTCAGCGGAGTGAGGCTGACCACAATCTATACTTATTGACACGTGAGGTGCCTCACATACTGGTCTTATATGTGGATGATCTCATTTTGACAGGAGATGAGAGGTTGATTGGAGACTGCAAGTCCAACCTTGCAGTGGAGTTTGAGATGAAAGACCTTGGGTTGATGCATTACTTTCTGGGCTTGGAGGTTTGGCAGAGAGATGGATGCTTCTTCATTGGACATGGGAAGTATGCAGTAGAGATCTTGAAGAGATTCAGGATGGGGGACTGCAAGACTATGGCCATACCTCTTGTTTCCAACTGGAGGAAGATTGATGCATCAGGGTCAGACGGATTTGATCCTACCTTGTATTATTAGCTTATCGGATCTGTTATGTATCTGGTCAACATTTGGACCCTCAGAGAGTGCATTGGAGGGTTGTGAAGCACATACTTTGCTACATCAGAGGTACAGTGGAGTATGGATTGGTTTATGAGCGTAGGGGGAGTGTACAGTTAGCAGGTTTCACAGATTATGACTGTGCAGGATGTGTAGACGACAAGAAGAGTACTTCAGGTTGCTGTTTCGGCATTGGGTCAGGGGTTGTCTCTTGGTTCAACAGGAAGCAAAAGTCAGTTGCATTGACCTCGACAGAGGTCGAGTACATGGCAGCCAACATGGCTGCTTGTGAGGGCATGTGGCTGAGGAAGTTACTTTCAGGGTTGTTCGAGGGTGAGCTAGAGGCTACAGTAGTTCACTGTGACAATCAGAGTTGCATCAGGCTATTTGAGAGTCCAGTATTCCATGATCAGAGCAAACACATAGACATTAGGTACCACTTCTTGGGAGATTGTGTTCAGAGAGGAACCATTCGGTTGGAGTACATACAGACAAATGAGCAGGTGGCAGACATTTTCACCAAGGCACTTTGTAGACAGAGTTTTGTGAAGTTCAGGGATAACTTGGGGTTGCTACCGAATCCCTTCCTCGTTGAAAGGGAGTGTTAGATTAGCAACAAAAAGGAAGGTCTTCCTGCATGCAAAAGACTCTAAAACAGGAAACCAATTTTATTTAATTATTTTTTTGAAGTTTACTTTGGAAAATAATTAAAGTGATCTAATTATTTATTGACTTAAAGTGAAAGTGAAATTAGGGTTTTCGCTTTACCTAAAGTTATAAAAGAAAGGTCAATTGGTTGAGAGGACACACACACTTATACTCCGACAGAGACAGGATGCATACTAAGTCACCGGATTCGGCGTTTTTTTCCTTGAAATTCGAAATTCGTTGTTTTTCTATGGTGGACGATTTTAATCATTGAAAATTGACGATTTTAATGAGGTTTCAGCTGCCGGTGGGTAAACCCTACAAAAAATACGTTAGGTCATCGTGAAATTGAAGCCGCGATTGTGGAGGTTGAGTGAAATTGACGTTCGCCATGAAGTGTGGAGCTTAGTCGTGAATCCGTGGAGGTTAGTCGTGAATCGTGAACTTGCTAAAGATGGCCACTCGCCCAATCAGCTATCGGCGTGTTGCTGGTTGGCTGTTCTCATGTAGAGAGTAGTGATGAGTCTTGACAGTTTGATTCTTGCGCGGCCTACTCACCCTCGCCCTCACCTTGTGTCCAATGTCATGTGAAATTTTTTAATATATGCTTAATGTGTTTCATGATTTGGTATAGTTTGATATATTGAATTTTATTAGAACATTCACATATTTTTTATTTACAAATTTTGTTTAAATATATGTTTAAAGTGTTTAATAATTAATGTTAGTATAGTTGAGTATGTTTAAAATTTCATATATTAGTATAGTGTTTTTAAAAAAATTGTGTAAAATGTTTAATAATTAATGTTAGTATATTTTGGCTTATGGATTTTATTAAAAAATTTCATATATATATATTTTTTCAAATTTTATAAGCTCTCGAATTTTATGTAGAATTTTATCACGAAAATTTTTGTTGTCGATTTTTTTATGAATTTCAAGGTCGTCAAATTCGAACACAAATTCGAACCAGGTTACTTAGGATACAGACAGTAAGAGAAAGTCAGACAAAGGATTTAGCTGGGAAAACGGAGGAGCGAGAAATAGGATCACTGAGCTGCCAAATAGGACATAGCCCACACGGATCGACAGGCAACAACTGCAGAGGGAGGTCGTACAAGATCGTACAGATTCCGTATAGATCGTACGGATTCCGTACAGCAGTCGTACAACCGTATAGATCCGCATGTGTGGGAGGTCGTACACACATAAGAGGGCGCTGGGGTTTAGCTGGGATTTGCCCAGTGATTTTGCCGGGTACTGCATTCGCCAGGTTTGGCTGAATTTGCAGTGATTGTAAACATTCCATATTTTCTCATAATAAAATCTATATCTGATTGCTGCACTTGTTTTCCCATCTTGAGTTTTTCTGGGGATTTCCATACCCAAAATAATAGTGTCAATATTGTGATGTGATGTTGTGATTTATTTCTCAGTTTTATATTCTGCTGAATACTATAAAAGATATTCATGTGTGGTTATCAGTAAGATTTTGAATGTACTGTTTAGCCCTAGTTGAATATTAAAGGAAAATTTACAATGTGAAGGCTTCTTCTGGAGTCATGTTCTTCAAGATTTTATGAGGGCATCTGTTTTGTACACAAGCAACTGTTCTGGATGCTTCTGCCCATAAGAACATTGGTAGACTCTGGTCATGTATCATGGCTTTGGCTGCCTACACAACTGTTTTGTTCTTTCTTTCCGCAACCCCATTTTGTTGAGGGTTGTAGGAAACTGGGAGAGTTGTAGGGAACTATGAGCTCCCTCTTAATTCTTGCTTCCTTGCGGAAATCATTGAATTCTGTAGAGGTGTATTCTCTACCATTGTCTGATCTCAAGATCTTAATCCTTCTTCTTGACAGATTCTCGACTTGTGCTTTGTATTCTTTGAACTTGTTGAGTATTTCCTTAGATTCCTTGGCCTTGAGAAAGTATTTCCACGTCTTTCGTGAGTGGTCATCAATAAATGTTACATAGTAGTTGTTGTTGATTTTTCCTATAAGCAACATTGAGAGCCATTGTCTTGGAGAATGGAGGCACCTGGTCAGTTACCAGGAAGTGGAACCAGTCAAGCACTGGGGGAACTCAGCCTAGAGCTGAGTGGCCATTTTTTGAATGGAGGCACCTGGTCAGTTACCAGGAAGTGGAACCAGTCTAGCACTGGGGGAACTCGGCCTATAGCTGAGTGGCCTTTCTTTGAATGGAGGCACCTGGTCAGTTACTAAGAAGTGGAGCCAGTCCAGCACTGGGGGAACTCAGCCTAGAGTTGAGTGTCCATTCTTTGAATGGAGGCACCTGGTTAGTTACCAGGAAGTGGAACCGGTCCAGCCTAGGGGACTCAGCTTAGAGCTGAGTGGCCATTCGTTGAATGGAGGCACCTGGTCAGTTACTAGGAAGATGAACCAGTCTAAGACTGGGGGACTCATCCTAGCGTTGAGGGCCATTCTCTGGGAGAATGGAGGCGCTTGGTCAGTTACCAAGTATTCGACATTGAGTCAATTGATGCAACCTAGACTTGAGGCACCTGGTTAGTTACCAGGTTATCAATATAAGCCCTAGATCGGGTTTGGACATGTGAGGCACTCCTACCCTTGATCTGTGGGCTTTGTGATTTTCTCTAGGGATTAGCTACCCTTGGTTAAGACACCTAGTATCCGATCTTGGTAGCACAAGGAGTTCAAGATAAAAGCATTAGTAATTCTCCCTATTTATGATGATGTACTTTGAGTGGGCATTAAGGACTCCTATGACCACTTGCATTGACCACATCACACTTGAAGAAGACTAAGAGGCTAAAGTCAAAATTACATAAGGATTCTTGGACCGCTAAGAAGTCAAAGTGAAAATACAGAAAGGTCTTTAGTACCACTAAAGGTAAAAGTAAAAAAGGTAAAAGATTAAAACCTATTATTATATTCCTATCTACAAGGACCACTTCAAGTGATTAAAAAGGCTATAAAAGAAGATCACTTGCATTTCATTTGAACATACAACTTCAACAAAACAGATCTGCTCCCTCCATCATGGTTGCTCCATGAAGACTGAGATTTTCGTTGATCTTAACAAGTGTGTGGCAAGGTCCATGTTCTTGTGCCCTAGCATGGCGGTTTAGCTAGCTAGGGCATACCTCCAGCACACACTTCACACCATACTCTTCATGACCAACAGGAACAGAAGAAGAGTAGGCCTAGGACATCTCACGGGAAGCCCTAAAACCTAGAGAAATCTCGGGCAGAGAGTTTATCCTCATAGGAAACACCCTGGTCACCTTGGGCAACAGTAAATTGATCCCATGCACCTACAGATCATTCAGGCAGCCTGTTTCCATTTACGGGCAGCTTGTCTTCATTCACAGGCAGCCCCAAATCTCTCACGGGCTGTTACAGTTCAGGTTTGGGCAACTTCTGTAATTCACAAGCAACCCTTTTCTTATTCCGGGTAGTAGCAGTTTGGGTCTAGTTTGATCCGGGCAGCAGAGATTAAGGTTCGGGCAGAGTAATACTGCTTTGGGCAACATTACAGGAAGCTCGGGTAGTAGCAGGAACTTACGGGCAGCTCGAGCAGCAGTAGTGAAGAAATTCGTGCAATCCACTGAAGTTTTCGGGCAACCCTAATTTGATCTGGGCAGTAGCAGATAGGTCTGGGTAGCTTGTGCAGTGAGAAGACAAATTTGGGCAGTAGCCCTAATGTGCAATTTTCTGTGAAATTTGTCTTTGTGACAATTTTGGTCAAATTGTGCTAGGGTATGAAATTATTCAAGCTTGCTAGGGTTTGATAAAATTTTGAAGAACATTCATCTCAGAATTCCGAGATTCTTTTATCGCTGCAACAAACTCAGTCATCTCATTTAAGGGATGAATTACTAATGCTTTTGGGGTTTTTGTCCTTTAAAGGTTTCCCTGCGAAAACATCTGGTGTTCATTGTGTTGATGCTTGATTATCTACTGCACTTGTCTTATTGTTATCTATCTTACAGTCTGCAAAATTAAAAGAATATATGCAAATGCTAAAATTCAACATGGTATCAGAGCTTTGCATGTGAAGACCCCAGTAAGAGAGCAGATTACTGTTGTCTTCCTAGACCTTGGGATGTTTTGCAGACTTAGATAACTGACTTGTGAAGCAGAGATGGCCACCAACACTTTCAGACCAGAAGAGAGGCTTGAAGGATCAACCAACTACAATTCTTGGAAAGCTAGGCTCATGGCCACCTTAAAGGAAGATGACCTTGATGACTTGGTTCTCAACACCATAGAAGAACCAACATTTAATGCTGGTAGAATTGCTTTCAAGAAGAAGCAAGCAAAGGCTATATGGATCATCTATGACTCGGTCAAGGAAACCTTGAGGCCCACCATCACACCATTGAAGACCGCCAAAGAATGCTTTGACACCTTGAGGAATTTGTATGAAAAGAAGGCACCTAGCCAGAAGAGAGTATTGAAGAAAAGGCTTTGTACACTGAAGATGAACAAGGATGAAGGAGTTGCACCCTTCTTTACAAAGATTGCACAGGTAAGAGACCAACTTACTGCTATTGGTATAACTGTGGATGATGATGATCTTGTACAGACTGTATCCGATGGAAGACCCAATTCTTGGGAAACCTTCCTGGCAACAGTAAGTGGATGTGAAAATCAACCAAATTTTGATAGACTTCGACATGACTGTTTGGAAGAAGAAGGAAGAGTTCAAAACAAGGCAAACTGGCACTAAGGAAGGAAACCTTGCTCTTACAGCTAAGATAAGGAAGCTTAAGAAGCCCTCCACTCAGAAAAGGAAGGGAAAGAAACCACAAGGTAAACACTCTGATGCTCCAAGTTTAGATTGCTTTAATTGTAATAAGATTGGGAATTTTGCCAAGGATCGTAGGCAGCCTAAGAGGAAGTTCGAAAGGAGGTTCCAAGCTTCTGCTGCAGAAGAAGAAGAACCCAAGAAGAAGAAGAATACAAGGCTACCAAAGAAGATGAACCCGGAAGGGAATATTACCTGATCTCTGCTCTTTCTGGATCCATCACTGACAGTGCTAACTCTTGGTTGGTAGATAGTGGTGCCTCCAGACATATGACAGGTCACCGTGAAGCACTCACCAGCTATAGAAATAAGAAGCTCACTACACAAGTGGAACTTGGGGATGACACCACTTACAAGATTGAAGGAGTTGGCTCAACCTCACTTCAACTTGAATCAGGTACAGTTTTGCATTTTGATGATATTTTATATGTTCCTGGTTTGAAGAAAAATCTCCTCTCCGTTGCTGGATTAGAAGACAAGGGATATAGGGTCCTCTTCATGGACAAGAAGGTCCTACTATGGGCAAAGAATTAGAAGCTAAGCTCAGCTGTACCGATCGGGGTTCAAGAGGGAGGTCTTTATAAAGCTTCTAGAAATTCCACCCAAGCTTTGGTTCACCACATAGTTGATCCATGTAAGCTGTGGCATCAAAGGTTTGGACACCTTCACTGTACAGCTCTTCCAGGACTTCAAAAGATGGTTACAGGTATGCCAGAGATTTCTCCTAAACATGATGGTATTTGCAAGGGCTATGCTCTAGGTAAGAACACTAAGAAATTCTTCTCCAGAAGCAAGAATAGATGTAAAGGAATATTGGATTTGATTCACTCTGACATTTGTGGCCTTATGTCTTCACCCACCTTGAGTGGGTGCTTGTACTATGTTTTATTCATAGATGATCATTCTCGGAATTTCTGGATTTACTTTCTCAAAGTCAAGAGTTTCAAAAGTGAAACTTTTGACAAGTTCAAAGAGTTCAAAGCTCTGATTGAAAATCAGACAAGAAGACACATCTGTATACTAAGGTTAGATAAAGGAGGTGAATATGAGTCTAATGAGTTTGATGATTTTTGCCGAGAAGCAGGAATCAAGAGAGAGCTGACAGTGCCTTACAACCCTCAACAGAATGGGGTTGCAGAAAGGAAGAATAGAATGATTTGTGAAGCTGCTAAGGCTATGCTGACTTACCTTGAACTTCTTTTATCTTTGTGGGCTGAAGCTGCATTTACTGCTGTGTACATTCAAAACAAAAACCCCCATGCCATCTTGGGGGAAAAGACTCCAGAAGAAGTCTACACCAGCAAGAAACCTACAGTCAACCACAGGAGGATTTTTGGCACTTCTGTGTATATTCATGTTCCAAAAGAAAAGAGGGCTAAGCTAGAGCCTTCCAGAAAGAAACACATATTTGTTGGTTACAGTGAAAGCTCGAAAGCTTACTGCATCTATGTCCGTGGATAGAGGTACATTGAAGTCAATAGAGACGTGATATTCCATGAGGAAGCCGTGTTTCGTCAAACACGAGCTTTCAAAGGAAGATGAAGAACCTCCTTTTGAGATCCCAGATTCATAAGGTTAGAGGAAGGAAGAAGAATTTGAGACTCAAATTCCAGATGTACTTGAGGAACCTGGAAGTCCGCCAGAAGAACTACTTGAGGTCCCTCCTTCCAAAAGGAGACCTTCCTGGTACAGAGAAACAGTACAAGAAGCTGAGAAGCATAAAGCTCCTCCTGGAACTTTCAGAGAAAGCATAAGGCCACATAAGTACTCAGGTCTTATGAGCCAGCTCATCAATGCTGAACCTTCCTCATACAAAGAAGTAGCAAGTCAACAGGTATGGATTGATGCTATGATTAAAGAGTACAATTTAATCATGAAAAATGAGGTGTGGGAAGTTGTTCCCAGACCGACAGGAAAGTCAGTGGTAACATCAAGATGGCTTTACAAAATCAAGAATGCTGCTGATGGCAGCATTGAGAAGTACAAGGACAAATTTGTAGCTCATGGCTTTACCGAAAAAGAGGGCATAGACTATGATGAGACTTTTGCTCCTGTTTCCAGGTATACCACTATCGGAATTATCATATCTCTTGGTGCTGTGTTCGGATGGAAACTCCATTAGATGGATGTAAAAATTGCCTTCCTCAATGGAAAACTCGATGAAGAAGTATATATTGAACAACTTGAAGGCTTCGTAACTCATGGGGACAAGTCCCATGTGTGTAAACTGAAGAAAGCCTTGTATGGGCTCAAACAGGCTCCAAGAGTCTAGTATGCGAGGATTGATGGGTACCTTCACAGCTTGGGGTTCTCCAAAAGTACTGCCGACTCCAATCTATACTTTAAGGTTGTTCAGAACCATATCTTAATCCTAGTTTTGTATGTGGATGATTTGTTCCTTACTGGAGAGGAACAACTGATAGCTCAGTGTAAGAGGGAGCTCACCTCTGAATTTGAAATGAAGGATCTTGGTTTGATGCATTATTTTCTTGGCCTAGAAGTTTGGCAAAAGCCAGGTGAGATCTTCCTAACACAAGGGGAGTATGCAGTAGACATCTTGCAGAGATTTGGGATGCAGGATTGCAAGTCCATTAGCGTACCCATGATAAGTAACTTGAAGAAGTTGCGAGACTCGGCCACCAGTTCACAAGATATGGACTCTAACCTGTATCGACAACTCATTGGATCTCTGATGTATCTCGTGCACACGAGACCAGATATCTGTTACACAGTAAGTGCTCTAAGTCAATTAATGTCCAATTCGAAGCACATACATTGGGTAGCTACCAAACATGTACTCAGATATGTGCGAGGTACCATCACCTATGGGCTTAGGTATACTTCCAGCAGTGGAGTAATGTTAGCCGAATATGCTGATTCAGATTGGGATGGCAGTGCAGTAGATCGGAAAAGTACTTCAGGTTACTGCTTCAGTATGGGATTTGCAATGGTCGCTTGGTCTAGCAGGAAACAAGGTTCCATCGCTCTGAGTACAGCTGAAGCTGAGTATATTGCTGCAAGTGATGCTTGCAAGGAAGCAATTTGGCTTAGGAAACTACTCTCTGATTTGTTCGGTGGAAAGCTTGACTCAACAATTATTCATTGTGATAATCAGAGTTGCATTAAGCTTTCAGAAAATACGGTGTTTCACGATAGATCGAAACACATTGAAATGAAGTATCATTTTATCAGAGACCTAGTATAGAGAGGCACTATGAAGCTGCAGTACATTCGTACAGACAAATAGATTGCAGATATTCTCACCAAGCCTCTAACAACAATGATGTTTGTGTACTTTCGTGACAAGCTTGGCACGACAGAGAATACCTCTCTCGCTGAGAGGGAGTGCTCATTTTTCCTAAGCAGCATTGAGAGCCATTCTCTTGGAGAATGGAGGCACTTGGTCGGTTACCAAGAAATGGAACCAGTCTAGCACTGGGGGGACTTAGCCTAGAGATGAATGGCCATTCTTTGAATGGAGGCACCTAGTGAGTTACCAGGAAGTGGAATCAATTTAGCATTGGGAGAACTCAGCCTAGAGCTAAGTGGCCATTCTTTGAATGGAGGCACCTGGTCAGTGACCAGGAAGTGGAACCAGTCTAATATTGGGGTAACTCAGCCTAGAACTGGGTGGCCATTCTTTGAATGGAGGCACTTGGAGAGTTACTAGGAAGATGAACCAGTCCAGCACTAGGGGACTCAGCTTAGAGCTGAGTGGCCACTTGTTGAATGGAAGCACCTAGTCAATTACTGGGAAGATGAACCAATCTAGGACTAGGGGACTCAGCCTAGGGCTGAGGGCCATTCTCCGGGAGAATGGAAGCGCTTGGTTAGTTACCAAGTATTTGACATTGAGTCAATTGATGCAGCCTAGAGATGAGGCACCTGGTTAGTTACCAGGTTATCACTATAAGCCCTAGACCGGGTCTGGACATGTGAGGCACTCCTACCCTTGATTTGTGGGCTTTGTGATCTTCTCCAGGGATTAGCTACCCTTGGTTAAGACACCTAGTACTCAATCTTGGTAGTATAAGGAGTTCAAGATAAAAGCATTAGTAATTCTCCCTATTTAGGATAATGTCCTTTGAGTGGGCATTACGGACCCCTATGACCACTTGCATTGACCACAAGACACTTGAAGAAGACTAAGAGGCTAAAGTCAAAATTACGTAAGGATTCTTGGACCACTAAGAAGTCATAGCGAAAAAACAAAAAGGTCTTTAGTACCACTAAAGGTAAAAGTCAAAAAAGGTAAAAGATTAAAACCTATTACCATATTCCTATCTACAAGGACCACTTCAAGTGAGTAAAAAGGCAATAAAAGAAGATCACTTGCATTTCATTTGAACATACAACTTTAACAACACAGATCTGCTCCCTCCATCGTGGCTGCTCCATGAAGACTAAGATTTTTGCTAATCTTAACAAGTGTGTGGCACGGTCCATGTTCTTGTGCCCTAGCATGGTGGTTTAGCTAGCTAGGGCATGCCTCCAGTACACGCTTCACACCATACCTTCACGGCCAGCAGGAACAGAAGAAGAGTAGGCCTAGGGCATCTCACGGGAAGCCCTAAAACCTAGAGAAATCTTGGGCAGAGAGTTTATCCTCACGGGTAGCACCCCGGTCACCTTGGGCAACAGTAAATTGATCTCGGGCACCTACAGATTATTCGGGCTGTTTCCTTTTACGGGCATCCTTTCTTCATTCATGGGCATCCCCAAATCTCTCATAGGCTGTTACAGTACATGTTCGAGCAGCTTCTGTAATTCATGGGCAACCCTTTTCTTATTCTGGGCAGCAGCAGTTTGGGTCTAGTTTGATTCGAGCAGTAGAGATTAAGGTCCAGGCAGAGTAATACTGTCTCGGGCAGCATTACAGGAAGCTCAGGTAGCAACAGAAGCTTACTGGTAGCCCAGGTAGTAGCAGTGAAGAAATTCGGGCAGTCCACTGAAGTTTTCGGGCAACCCTAATTTGATCTGGGAAGGAATAGACAGGTCTAGGCAGCTTGGGAAGTAGCCCTAATCTACAATTTTTTGTGAAATTTGTCTTTGGGACAATTTTGGTCAAATTCTGCTAGGGTTTGACAAAATTTTGAAGAACCTTCATCTCAGAATTCTGAGATTCTTTTATAGCTCAACAAACTCAGTCATCTCATTTAAGGGATGCATTACTAATGCTTTTGGGGTTTTTGTCCTTTAAAGGTTTCCCCGTGGAAACATATGGTGTTCATTGTGTTGATGCTTGATTATCTACTGCAGTTGTCTTATTGTTATCTATCTTACAGTCTGCAAACTTAAAAGAATATATGCAAATGCTAAAATTCAACAATTGTAACCACCCAATGAAGTAACACTCATGGGTCCGCTCAAGTCAGAGTGGACTAGATCTAATATTCCCTTGGATTTGTTTTCCCTTTTCGGAACAGAACCCTTGGTATTCTTACCAAGTGCACATCCTTTACATATAGCATCATGGTCTACATGAAGCATTGGTAGACCTGTCTCCATGTTCCTTAATGCTGATAGAGCTTGATAGTTTAGATTAGCTAGTCTTTGGTGCCATAGCTCACTAATGTTAGTGGAATCATGAACTAAAGCTTGAGCTGGTAAGGTGCTCAAACGATACAAGCTCTCCTCCCTTACACCAATCACTTTTGTTGTGTTCATGCTAGAATTCTTTTGCCATGCAACCACCTTTCCATCTGCAAATGTAACTCTATATCCCTTGTCCTCTAAGGCAGAGTGGAGACAGGGTTTCTTTTCATACCAGGTACATAAAACACATCATTCAGGTGCAATAAGTTATTTGATTCTAATTGAAGAGAGGTAGATCCAAATCCTTTCACAGTGTAAGAGGCATTGTCTCCAAGTACAACACAAAGATGAGATTCTTTCTCAACAACTTCTGAGAGATTCTCTTTATAACTAGTCATATGTTTAGAAGCACCACTATCTATAAGCCATGTATCACTAGTGGTGGAAACAGTACCTGATATTGCTGATATGAAGAAGAATTTTGTACGATCTGTTGCCGCCTTTCACACACCTGGGGGTTAAGCACAGCATAAATATTCAAGTTGCTAGGTGTGTCCTTGGGGGCAAGTCTTGAGTCAAGTACTGTCACTTGATCTTGACTCCTCCGTTTAGGCCAAACTCCTAACAAAGCCAAGGGGGGTGGTCTCTAAGAAAGAGTTGTCTAAGGCTCTTAAGTTTTAGTCGTTAATGATGAAGTAAGCTGTTTAGGAGTTTTTGGAGTAAAATTATTGAGACAAGATTGTTTGCAAATTTAAGTAAATATTCAGCATCATAACATCAACACATAAGCAAATTGAAATAAATGCGAATCAAATTAGTGCCAATGGAGTCAAAGTAAAATAATGTTGTTGAAATGAAATGTTTTGCAATGTGTCTTGGTTAGTTTTAATTATTGGAATATGAGTTGAGTTGCGGGAAGGGGATTCTCGATATACTGAAAGTAATGAGAATATGTCTGGAAGATGACTAAAGTGTTCCTCATTTAGAAATGTGGGTTGAATCGGAGTCTCTGAGAAGGTGTCCAACACTACACCAACAAGGATGTAGCCTGACTGTATCTCGAGGTCACTACTCAGTGGTTCCCGCTTCCTTTGAAGAATTTGCCCACGATTGTCAACTATCGTACGCCAGATCTTTGTAATGTTTTTTCGGGTAGTTGATTTTATTAATGAATTATTAGATTAGTGTGTAGAATTAAGAGTGTCGAAAACCGCTTTTGATTCCCCACTGACCAGGCAAAGCCCCCAGAGGGAAAGAGCATACACAAGTTTAAGACAAAATGTTTATTCCAGTTTGATGAAGCAAAAAAAATTGTAAAATCAAATACACTAATGACAATGTGTCACTTTTTGCTCATCCACCAATAATCGACAAAAATACTTTGGTTGGTGGCGAGAGCATACTTCGTGGCAACGAGTCGGGTATGGAGTTTAAAGATGAAATAAAAGAAATACAACTAAACTATACAACCTTTCTAGAAGGCGGAGTGTGTGCAAGTGTTGATTAGTAAAATGCAAACCATGAAAGAGACTACGAATCCCCCAGGGGGGATGAAGTGTGGGCGCTGTGTAGCCCACTTGCTTTCTTTATTAATGAAATTACAATATGATGAAAATATTAATTATGATTGCACTTTGATCTTTGAAAGGGATCGAAAGGCTTTACAATATCGCCGGGAGAGAAAAGGAAAGAAGAAAAGGGACGGAGGATGGAGTTTTTGATGTCTCGGGTGACCGAAGCTCGAAATTTGAGTAGTATGTCCTCATTTCCTCAAAACTTGCTAAAAACCAGCGAGTTAAATGTGTTAGAATATCACAAATTAATCAAAACTAATGCATAATCTACACTACTCAAAATGCTCATAAAATTGTAAATTTTTGATATAGAATGACACTTTGAGAGACTAAACCGGATCTAGTTTAAGATGAAGCTTTAAAAATGAATCTAGATCTGATATACATGCCTAATTAAAATCAGATTTCAGATATTATAATGATCTATCCAATTTTACTAAGCATCAAGTAATCGTAACCAAGAAGAAAGCTTGAATTTTTTAAAGAAGAAGAATGAAAACCCTAACCCCATGCTTGAAAGAAATGAAGGAGAGAGGGATCTGCAAAATAACAATGTTAAGCACAACAAAATGTATGTTTTAAAAGAGAAGTGGATACAACTGAGCTCCAAGCCCCTTCTACCTGAGACAAATCTGCAAAATCTAGACAATTTCTCATAAAAACAAGGTTAATCCAGTCATTTCATAAATAAAAAAATGAGAGCATAAGTATAAGCAACTACAGTCTGCTACTCCTACAAAATTCCAATAATGAAATAAACATAAGTAAATGACAACATCAAATACTTATTAAAATTTAACTAGATCTAACACATCATTTGACAAAAATAAAGCATGAAATTCAACAGATTTCACCTCAAATTTGATCAAGTCACAAGCTCACAATGCAATCACAGACTAGCCTCCAAAGCCTTCAATCTTTATTAACAAAATATCAGCAACATAAGTACAATGGGCAGAGGTTCAATACATCCTTCTAAGAAGAGGAGAAAGGCCCTACTTTTCTAGCAAAAATGGAGCTCAAACCTGAAGGGGCCGAATTTGCCAAGTGTGAGGTGGTTTTGAGGGTTGAGATAATGGTGGGAGGAGGTTTGAATTTGTGCGAGGGGAGGCCTCCACCTCATGAGGTATCCTACTTGCTTTGGGAATCCTCCACCTCCTCTAACCACGTCATCCAAGTGGCAAAACACACTCCCCATGAGAGAATTTGCCCCCCTTTTGTGGAATGGAGCCCCTCCTTTGATGGTTGAAGATGCTCCTCTATGCTCATAAATTTCTTAGACAAGATCCTCAACAACTTTGACACCTCAGAGACAAGTCCTAGACAAACTGCCTTTGATTTAGAATTGGATTTTCTCCAATTTTCCCATTTATTTGACCCTTTGAGTCATTTTGGAGAGAAAATCAAAATTAATAATTGAAGATTACTAATTTGACTCTCAAAAGTGGGTTTAGGGGTTTAGTGGGGACTCTGGGTCCAAAAACGAGGATCCCCATGACCAAATTGGATCCCAAGGCCCAATTTTATGACATTTTGAACTTTTACAATTAAAATACACCTTATCGATGATTTTATTAAAAATCTAAAATTAAAAAATCTTATGAAAGACTTAGCGCCCACGAAACTGCAGGACTATGACTAGCATGGTATAATACATAGAACCTAGGATTTAATAACCTTTTAGTACAAAATCACCAATTTCACCATCCTGGCTTTGGAGGATTTTGAGCGAAAAACACGAAAATTATTTGTCGCTTAAAAAAGAGTCACATAATCTACGAGGAAAAAAACACTCAAGGATGATGACCTTGATGACCAAGTCCTAAGAAGGCCGAGCCTTTTACAAAAAGAAACCATCATGCTATGTCATTTATTACAATTCCCTCAAGGGGGTGTGAACATGCGAAACAAGGGACCACAACTGGCCCTGATGAAACCATGGAACTTCCTGAGCATTGAGTGAGAACACTGATTTGTTCCAATCCTTGGTGGCTCACTTGAAAAATCCCCTAAGTGCAACTTAGTGGATAACACAATCTTCATTTGTTTGTTTCTTGTGATGATGACCTTCCACATCAGCTGTTGAAGCTTCATGCTTCCTCTTGTTTGCACTAAAGAACTTGTTTGCATAGTGACCATATTTCTTGCACTTATGGCATTGTATGTGTTGTGATAAATCCTTCTTCTTTTCCCTCCGATATGGAGAAGAACTTGGTCTCCTAGCTTGGTGCTTATGGCTATGAAACTTCCTTCCTTTTCCCTTGCCTTTCTTGGCATGAGTGATGAAGGCTTGATTCTCCTCAACTTGAGGACCATGAAGTCTTTGTCTTGCTGCAATCCTTGTCTCTTCTTGAGTACAATTTACCCATAACCTATCAAATTTGGGCATCTTGGTTCGACCACTTATGGTTTGGATGAAGGACTCCCAAGATGGTGGAAGACTATTTAGAGTGGTCATGACAAGCTCCTTATCTTCAATATTATCTCCACTGGTCGTTAGCTTGTTTATAAGTTTGATGATCCTCATGAAATATGAGGCAGTTGATTCGGACTTGATCATCTTCATATTTGATAGTTGGTTACTCAATGTGAGAGTCACATTGATGCTACTGTGTTCAAATAACTTCTTCAAGGTCTTGAACATCTTCCTAGCTGTCTTCTTTCTGAGACTTGCGGAACCAAGTGATCTTTGACCGAGTCCACCAGAATCCTTTTTGCTTTAGCATCACTCTTCCTCCACTGGGACTTGTCTTCTTCTGGTTCTGGTTCTGGAACCTTCTCATTGACACACTTCAAGAGATCATTTGCTTCTAAGATGAGAAGAACTCTAGGCTTCCAGGATATGAAGTTTGTAGCCCCATCAAGATGATCTTCAACCTTCATTCCAATGATCTTGTCTGTAGACCTAAACCAAAAACCCTAGCAGGAGTTAGGTAAAAAATGAACTTTTGAATTTAAAGAAGCTAACCACACAGATAGATGCGCCCTATGAAGGCGAGTTGAGGGGAGGTGAGGTCGAGCCAAAACAGTGGCCTAATCGGCACAAAACATAAAACCCTAATTTCTGCAGCAACAGAATTAGGTAAAAAATGGAACTTCTCGGATTTGATTTTTCCTTCACCAAAAGATGCGCCTAACCTAAAGCAAAGTTTCCACAACTCTTTTTCTACTAAAGAGATGAGGGAAGGACTTAAAAGGTCAAATCCTAGCTTTCGACATTCGCCTCTTCTAGAACTGCTTTGATACCATGTTAGTTGTTACAAGATTATAGCAGTATAACTTAATTGCAAATAAACAATAGGATCTCTAGAAGAAAGACAATGCACAAAAACAAATAACATAAGAATTTATCCTGGGAAACCCAATCGAAAAAAAAACCCAACAAACCTTCATATAGAGATGATAGCTTCTGAGAGCAGAGAGAAGAAGAAAGAGAGAGAAAGAAGTCTCTCTAAGATACAACCACAGAAAAACACTCATGGCTGTAGTAGCACACCTTCTTATGCTGGAGGGAACTTGAGTGAGTGAATGATGAATGAGGAGGGGCGCCTCCTATTTATATTGATTTTCCAAGTGATTTTTTACTGGGGCTGATTGACAGTCTTACTGGAGCCGACTTGTCTTGGGGAAATACAAAAATAATATTTATTTTTTATTTTTTTCTTTACTTAGTCTTCCCTGGGGTTTACATTGATTTTTTCTAGGGTTTACAATAGTAATTGCATCAGTATAATCTCTTGTAGGAGGTACACGGAAATACAATACAAGTACAATAAGAATAACTTCTAAAGTTGCACAATTTCCAACATTAGTTTGTGGGGGTTCTTAAACCATCATTTTTCAGAGGTGACCGTTGAGCTTTAGAGCCAAGTTTCGGAGGGAACCTCTGAGTCAGAACTCGAGTTATACCCAAGTTCTAGAGTGAACCGCTGGCCAGTGCCAGAGTGAGGGCCAAGTTCAAGAGTTTGTGGTCATCCTTAAAGCACCTCTTCATAGCTCGGCTGATTAGTGGTCATTCAAAACTACCCATTTAGTAAAAGACATCAACTTCTGCTAGCTTTTGATTTAGAGAGCACCTTTAGCCATTTGCAACTATCTTTCTCCAAATTTCAGCTCTCTACTTGGACTCATATATAGCCCTTCGGATTAGGGGGAATGTTGGAAACATTAATCCTTTAGGGTTAATTATTATTGCATTTTGTATTACTATTCACGTGAGTTGGATACCAAGAGTCACAATGAATAGGTAAAGTCTTCGAGAGTCCAAAAGACACCTTGGAATATGAAACCAGGGGTTATAGTGATTGTAATTATATCATAGTTACATATATCGCCGATAGATTGACAATATCGCGATATATCGTGCCATAATCAGCTCGACGATATATCGCTTGTAAAAGATCGCGATATTTTCCGACACTTGAAAGTGTCGAGACACATTGAATAACATATGATATTTTGGGTAAATATCGCGAGTAGGTGGAAAGTGTCGACCTGCTACGATAAATACGCCGATTTGAAAGATAAAAAGGCCAGGGGTTGGTTTTTTGTCTTCATTTGGCATTGTTGAGGAAACTAGAAGCAGTCCACGAGGGTTTTAGATGATTTTCAACGAGAGAACAAGGGAAAATACAATTTTTCCATTGCCATTAGTGGATTGTTTGTGGAGTGGGGATCCATCTACTATATCTTTGTTTCTATTCAGGTATGTATTAATTTGTTTTTTTCTTTTTGCTTGAGATTTGTTGGTTAATGTAGATTTAGTGTAGGGTTTAGGTTGGTTGGCGAATGGCCATTATAATGATAGGGTTTTAGGTTGGCCACCCTCCATTCTTTTGAATGTTTTCATTGTTTTCAAAATTTCAAAGATCCAAGCATCCATTTTATTCATTTTTTGTGGCATAAGTTTAATCTCCATTCTCAACTTCAAGTTTCAAGTTTCATCTAAATAGTAACACAATGCCAAAGCCATTGGACCCAATGTGGGAGTATGGGCAGCCAATTGACCCTAATAATCGACAAAGGTTGAATTGCTAACTATGTGGGAAGGATATTTGTGGTGGAATTAGCTGCTTGAAATACCACATTGCCAAAGTTTCTGGGCATAAAGTGGATGTTTGGCCTGCTGTAACCCCAGAAGTGATGCATATTGCAAACCAATCCCTTCTTTATATGGCTATGCAGAGGGACGAGAAGGAGGAATTGAGAATTGAACTTGCATCTAGAACACAATCACGAACCATGGGAACCATAAGTGCCTCGGGGGTGGGTGTTGGTGACCTTGACATGCATTCCTTCTCCTCATCTACATGACCCTCAAATCCCACTATGCCCTCTTCATCCTCACCTTTCTTTGTGCCGAGGTCAACACCTGGGGGAGAACCTTCTATTCGATCCATAATCAAAACAAGGGAGAAGGAAGAGGCTGATAGACTTGTGACCAAATGTTTTCTATGGGGCGATGTGCTTTTCAACATCACCAAGAACAACCCCTACTATCATGCCATGTTTGAAGCTGCTGGTATTGTTGGTCCAGGTTATAGGGGGCCATTCTATAATGATTTGAGAGGGAGACTCCTTGATGAGGAGATGGTTGATTGCACCCAGAGATTAGATGAGCTTAGACAATCATGGGAGACCACTAGTTGCAATGTTATGTCAGATGGATGGACAGATGGGAAGAGCAGATCCATTTTAATTTTCTTGGTTAATTGTTCCAGGGGGACAATGTTTATCAAATTTGTCAATGCATCTACCTATGTTAAAGATGCAAACTTATCATGTGATTTGTTGGATAAATTTTTCCAAGAGATAGGTCCACAATATGTTGTCCAAGTCATTATGGACAATGATTCCAATTATGTTGCTGTTGGGAGGATGCTTATGGAAAGGTATGCAAGCTTGTATTGAACTTTTTTTGTCGTCCGTTGCATTGATTTAATGCTAGAGGACATGGGCAAACTTCCTTGCATTAAGGAAGCCATTGATTTGGCTCAGAGTGTGACAAAATATGTATACAATCATACATATGTTCTTTCACTTATTAGACGCTTCACGGGGAACAAGGAGTTGGTGCGGCCTGCAATCACACGATTCACGACTTCCTTCATTTCTCTTTAGTCTTTGCACAGGGTTATGATGGAGTTGCAATGGATGTTTCTTTCTGATGAGTGGGCTTCTTGCGTCTATAACACCAGACATGATGGGCAAGCCATAGCTTGAATGGTGCAATTTGATTTGACTTTTTGGGCAAGAGTGGAGGAGGTATGTGCCATAAGTGAACCTTTGGTAAAGGTTCTTCGTTTGGTTGATGGTGACAAGCCCACAATGGGCTACTTGTATGAGGCCATGGATAGGGCCAATGAAGCTATCCATCGCTACTATGAGGACACGGGGGAGGAGGGATTCACAAGACGAGCTCAACTATGGAGTGTAATTGATGAATGATGGAATCATACTCTCCATCGTTCCATTCATGCAACAGGGATCTACCTCAACCCTGCTTTCTCTTATGCATGTGTATTTCATTTTGATGCTGAGGTCATGGATGGTTTTCTCCAGTGCATTTAGAGGATGGTGTTAACTCCCTCTGAACGCTTAGAGATTTCTAGATAGATGGAGATCTATAGGATAGTAGGTAGCACTTTTGGCTATGACATGTTTGTCCACGATATAACCATGAGGATGTCGGGTACAATTTATTTAAAACTTTCAAATTTCAATATCTTAATAATTTACTCTTTCATTTCTATCTATTGTTTACTTGGTAGAAATTTAATGCATTGTCTTTCCTTCCTTGTTTTCTTTGTAGATGCATAGTGGACTAACTATGGTCGCAGAGTCCCAGAGTTGCAAAAACTTGCCATTAGAGTGCTAAGTCAAACTTGTAGCTCATTAGGGTGTGAGTGCAACTGGAGTGTCTTTGAAAAGATACACTCCAAGAAGTGCAGAAGGTTAGCAATGTTAAACAACGAAAATTTAAATTTATATTCTTTATGATTTTATTAATTTTAAATATAATTTATTACAATTTTAAATTTGAATTTATCATCATTTATCACCCCCTAACTATGGATCTGATACTATTGTAGGTTACTTTTCGAGCACCTTAATGACATGGTTTATGTCTACTACAATCTTAAGGTTGGAGGTGAAGCAAACTGAGAAAGTATCCAATTCATATGCTATTTCATTGGATGACATTGACACTACCAACAAATGGAGGGTGGAGACCGAGGATCCTGGAATGAATGGTTGGAGGAAGAGGAGGATGTTGATGCAGATCTATTGGAGGAGGAGGATGTTGATGCAGATCTGTTGGAGGAGGAGGAGGAGGAGGGGGCATCGGAAGATGTTGATGTTCCACTTCTTGAGGATGAGGACACTGAGGAGGAGGTTGATATTCAGGTGCAACTCCAACCAATGCCAGTGGAACCACCTCCACAGAGTCATACCGTTGGGACTGCAAGGAGACAACGCACATTGGCCTCCACCTTATCCACATTACCTACTCAAGCAGTTGGAGCTTCTAGTTCCACCCAACGCTTATTCAGACCACCTCCACGGCCACCTATTGCTTCTATAGGAAGAGTGGTGTCCTTTACCCATAAAAGGGGTAGATTGATTAGAGGGGGAGGGAGTCAATGACTCAATTCCTATTATTTATCATTGTACTATCATACTATGTCCTATGTCTAGACTCTATACACTATCTAGATGCCTCATGATTCATGATGATTCATCTCTTGAGAGACATTTATTTTGATCATTTGATGTGATTTTCAATCATTTCATTAGGAACATATTCTAGTATTTTCAATTTATAGTTGATATGTGATCATGATCCACCATTTGACATCTTATGCATCTTATATATTAGTTGTATTTTAATATTTATGTGGCAATGTGTTTATTTGATGTTGTTGTTTTAGATGTTAAAATTTTTGAAAAAAATGGTTATTTTGTATTTTTTTAATGCTGTACGACATTTGCTGATATTTTTCGATATTTTTGCCATTGTTACCAATAAGTTTCATTCCGTACCCTCGGCAATATATTTTCCGACAAGAAGTATGTAACCATGATTTATATGTACATAACTGTTAATGAATATGAATTTACGCTTATCTTATTTCTTGTTTATTTATCTTTCACACTGTGTGTTTCAACATGAATGAATACATTTGAACATGGTTATGTCTTTATATTGTATTTGAAGAGATGGGTCACGACGAATGGTTGTGGCCTTTAGGTTTTAATTTATATAAATAGGTTTATTTATATTGTATATTTTATATTTATTCAATATAAGGTATATAGTTTAGAACCATATGTTTGGATGTATTAAATAAGCTTTTTTGTTTGTTTGTTTTGCTCCATTCTGTTGTTGCTTATGGATAAAGAGTTTCCTTCCACATTTTTGTCTTATTTTGTTTACTTATTCTTGTCCTTTTCTCCTTGGAAGCATTAATCTCTATTGGGTTATTGTAGATGGAGATCTTGTGTACTCTGGAGTCTGGTATAATGTAGATATAAAATGAGATATTTAGTGGGCTAGATTACATCAACATTTTCATTAGTTTATGCCCAAAACCTCTTAAATGGATAATAAGCACTGATGCCAAGGTAGAAAAAAATTAGAAACTCATGTAAAATAGAAAACAAAGGGGGGATATATACTACTTCCTAGTTTGGAGACCTTCTTGGATGATGTGCATGCCACCTCTTAGGGTCTTTTCGGCATGAAAGCATTTGAATTGACATCCCAAATAGGGTCTTACAAACTTGCTCATCTAAGTGAGGTCTTCTAGCTTCTTGTTGACTCATGTTATCCTTAAATTTAGTCTGGTTCATTGTGCTCAAATATTTTAAATAATGATTAGAATAAAGCCGTACTTAACCCATTTCAAGCTAAGCCAAAGCTTCATTGTTTACCAATATCTACACATATGGACAATTATTTCCACATGTAGCCATGACTGCCCAAAAACAACGATGAGGTAAAGTCTAGTAACCCTCTATGTTGGTCAAGATGCTTCCCGAGAACAAATAGGTCATTATGTGTCTATATTATAGACATTGTTATACATGGTAATGCTTGTTTGTTTCTTCCATGTTCTCTAAACCAGGAATGCTTGGTTTGCAAGGTAATTACCAAATGTCATTTCCTTTTCAAGCTAACTTCCTCTGTGAGATGACCCATTAGAATGGTTTGTGCAATAGCTAGGAGTTGTAAGGTCAATTTTCCTTAGTATTAGATGTTGCCCCCTTGTTAAGGATGAATAAACCCTAGTTCACCATTGATAAAAATGATAGGTAACTAGAGAATGAGAAATTTTGGCATCCAACACCGTCACTTCTCAAGACCTACTATAATGACGTTTTGTTGTATTTTGCATCAATGTTTTATATGAATGATATGGGACAAGAAGTTTGTAATTTTGTAGGACACATGAAATTGTTTGCTTGTGAACATTACATTTTTTTGATTGTAAGTGCTTTATATTAACAATATTTTTCAGTGTTCTGTATTATTTTGTTTATGAGTCGGAATTTTTCAATAGCATTGAGTAAGTACATTATGACACAGCATCTCTAAAAGCACAGAATGCCACTGAAGCAGGGAAAGGGGCACAGATACCCAAAATGACACTTCAAAATTTTTAGAAAAATTAGGAAATAGTATAAATTAATTGTCTGTATATAACTTCTAACTAATCATATATTATAAAATTTAGAAAAAAATAGACGTCCCAACATTCTTTGCTGTTTTCCATGTTTTGTGGTGTCTTTTCCTTCTTTTCTGTTGTTTTTTGTTTGTGTTTTAGTTGTGAGAAAGTCCCATGCCACTTGGGAAAAATTGCTTTTTAATTTCTTTTATCAGTGGGGATTGGAAGCACCTCTTGTAGAGAAAATGCCAGTATGCCTTGGAATGTTCCTGAGTATTTTCAAATACGAAACAACTCTTGAAAGTTTTATGATGGCTTTCCTCGCTGTTAATACTAGTTTCTCACAAAAATCCTTTCTGCATATGGAGATGAAGGGGGGCTATGTGTTGGTGACTTAGGCACATATGTTTATGAATCTGCAATTAATTTTCTTTTCTTGTGATGCATGCAGGTTCAAAGAGATGCAAAACCTCCTGTTTGTAAGGTTATGGACTACAATAAAGAAAAGTACAAGCAGCAACAAAGAGAAAAGGAACGGTCAAAAACTAAGGTCCAATTATACTTGACCTTTGCTATCAGCTATGTTGTGGAAGCACTATTGTATTGTCAAAACTAACAATTCAACTATATATTTGTCTCTTTCAAAGCATTGTACATAGTTGTAAATAGCAAAAGTTCTATAGTATTTATTGTATTCTCAGGGTCTTGTTCTTCTCTGCTATGGCATTTAGTATTGACAAGGTGATTTAAGTTTTTGAAATTTTAATCTCTTATTTATACTGTATTTATGTTTTAACTGTTACAATAGGTATGTTTTGTTGTTCTTTCTCCCTTGTGGCATTTAATATTGACAAGGTGTTTGAAGATTTTAAAGTTTTAATCCCATATTTATACTGTATCTATGCTTTATTTGCTACGATAGGTAGTATTACCTTCCAGATCTGTACCCAAAGATATTAAAGTCCCTGAATGTTAGGTGTCTATTTCAAAGCAATGTATTTACTTGTAGATAGCAAAACTTCTATAGTATTTTTTGTATTCTCAGGGTCTGTTGTTCTGCTTCCTTGTGGCATTTAGTATCGACAAGGTGTTTTAAGATGTTGATGTTTTAATCTCATATGTATATTGCAATTATCCTTTATTTGCTACAATAGGCAGGTTACTGCCCAGATCTGCACCCAAAGATATTCAAGTCCTTGAATGTAGTGCAACCCTAGAGGAACTTAGAAAAGTTTCCCATTGTCACCACAATAACTCATATTCTGAACAGCTCCTCCAGCTTAAGGTGGGAAACCCTAAAAAAATGTTTATGATATTCTGTAAAATCTAAGAGATGGTAGGTTTGCTGAGAATAATGTCTATCCAATGGGTGATGGAGTCAAGATCAACAGTCAAGAGGGTTCAAACTTGAATGGAAGGGGGCGTAGCTAGGCTGTTATAAACATGCTCTAACCAATCACATCAATATGCTTCCATATGCAGAAAATTAAAGGTGGTCCTTTTGAAAGGTGCATCTCACAAGTACAAAATCAACCAAGTGATAATGTAGAGCGATGAATAATCAAATGACAACCATATACAAAATCATGAATGAAGTAGACAAGTGTAAGAAGCCTTATTTATAAAACAAACAACTAACAATACATCACTCTCCAAGTGTGATTTCACCAAAAGATCAAGAGGGCTGAAATTTGCCACACTTAAGCTTTAACCCTAGCTGTGGCAGCAAGGGAAGCCCTGAAAATAGAGTGTGAAGATCTCTAACTGAGATATTTATTGTTATGGCAGCAAAATATTCTTCAGTAAACACAATGATTACCGCAAGACAAAGGGAGTGTTTCACCTCAGCTTTAACATGCTCTTATTGGATCAAGACTACCCTCCTACAAAGATTATTCCAATGGATTTGTACTAGTAGTTTCCAGTCATCAAATCAACCCAAGCAAAACAAGGGAACCTAATATTGGAATGTTTCTTATCTTCTTCCTCCCAATATTCAACTAAACTTGGAGGGGATCTCCCACACTTCCAACCATGCCTTTAGCAAATGAATTGTTCATCTATTTATACCTTTTTCCAATCCATATTTAATCTTTATCTATCTGGGATTTATAGAGGTAGAGAGAATATTTTAATCCATAACAGATGTGTTGGAGTATGTAGCTGATAGGGATTTCCACACAAGTTCAGTATGAACATGTCAGAATTAGTTCGAGTAAAATCTATTTTGTAATTTACTTTAGTAATAAAGTGAAAGTCTTATATTTAGCTGTTAAGTCTAATAAAGTGTATTTTTATACATCGGTGATTTAGACTAATTTCAACCTTACATCTCACTGAGGTTATAGTATGTTGTTTGCAATAGGTTATTTTTATACAATAGGTAGTTTGCAATAGGTTGTTTTCTTGTTTTTGGTAGGATTATTTTTCTTTAGTAAGTGTGTAGATCTATTTTATTTGGTTTATCACATAGTTACATATATCAGCGATATATCGCCCATATCGCGAGTCATTCTGCTTGGCGATATATTGCCACTAAAAAATCGCGACATTTATGACATTTTGAATATATCGCGATATATTGAATGTGTCGCGATATATTGGGAATATATCACGATATTTTGGAAAATATCGCCCTGCTAAAAAAAAATTGCAAGAATTTGGGAAATAAATCCATGGGTTAAGATTTTGGCAGCGTTATTAAAACCATAGATATTAAATTCTTAAAGTAATAAATGATAATATTAAATTCTTGAAGTAAAAGTGACATTCTCCTCAACTTTTATTCTCTCCTTTTACTTAAATTTTTAACATTACCATTAATTGTTTCAGGATGTTTGAGAGTGGTTCCAACCTCATCGGACTTCATATGCAAAAAGTAGAATTTTAGATCCTGTTATCACGAATCTAGTAGTTGCCCCGTGAGATGATCCTATTTAGGACGATGGAGGAAAGGCAACCAAAGTCGTGACCTACGATATCCAAGACCTCCGAAAGAACTCGAATGTCACACTAGTCAAGGATACCGGCACTTCAGACTCAGTGAAAACACAGAGCCTAGGGGGCACCCTTATGACCAAGAAACCCTAAAACAAGAAAAATGAATGAGTAACCAAGGGAAACTTGGTGGAATCTCTTAGTGGGATGCTTAATTAGAGTTTAGAATGATTACCAAGAGATTTCGAGTATCCAAGTGAAAAGCCCCAAATTTACCCTAGGGTTTATGCAGAAAAATTGGGATCTAGGGAAAAATGGTGAAATTAAGTAAAACTGGACACTCAGATTGATTGTTGGATATAAAATTAGCAAATAAAGCTGAAACCAACAATACCCAGTTTGCGGTTTGTGAAATACATGCTTTTATCTCACACACTGTATGGCACCTAGATGTGGTACTAGGGTAACTTGACCAAGGGTAGCTAATCTTTGGAGAAGCACACAAAGCCCATAGATCAAGGGTCAAAGTGCCACACACATGCCCAGACCCAGTCTAGGGCTTACAGTGTCTTCATTCTCCCAAAGAATGGCTACTTAGAACTAAGTTGAGTCTACCAGTCCCAGACTAGTCTACATCATGGTCCCGGACCAGATGTGTACTCAACACTAGGTTGAGTCTACCCAGGGCAGATTTGGGTCTATATCATGGTCCCAGACCAGATATCTACCATTCAACAGAATGGTCACTCAACACTGGGTTGAGTCTTCACCGTGGTCCCGGACTAGGTGGTCCTATTCTCCTAAGAGAAGGGCTCTCGATGCTGCTCAAAAAAATCAACACTCCCTCTTAGCGAGAGAGGCATTCTCTGCCATACCAAGCTTGTCACGAAAGTATACGAACTTTGATGATGTCAGAGGCTTGGTCAAGATATCTGCAATCTGTTCATCTGTACGAATGTACTGCAACTTCAGAGCACCTCTTTGCATTAGGTCTCTAATGAAATGATACCTCATTTCAATGTGTTTCGATCTGTCATGAAACACTGGATTCTCTGAAAGCTTTATGCAACTCTGATTATCGCAATGGATGATCGTTGAGTCAAGCTTTCCCTCGAACAGATCGGATAACAACTTTATGAGCCAAACTGCTTCCTTAAAGGCATCTCTTGCAGTAATATACTCTCCCTCAGTTGTACTCTGAGCTATGGAACCCTGCTTCCTGCTGGGCCAAGAGATCAATGCTGATCCCATACTGAAGTAATAACCAGAGGTACTTTTCTGGTCAACTGCACTGCCATCCCAATCTGAATCTGAACATCCAGATAACAATACTCCACTGCTGGAAGTATACCTGAGCCCATAAGTAATAGTACCTCGCACATACCTGAGTATATGTTTAGCAACTATCAAGTGTATGTGCTTCGGATCTGACATGAACTGACTTAGTGCATTCACTGTGTAGCAGATGTCTGGTCTCGTATGCACGAGATACATTAGGGAACCAATGAGCTGTTTGTATAGAGTAGAGTCCACACTCTGTGAACTAGAGGCTGAATCTCGCAACTTTGTCAAGTTGGTAGTCATTGGTACGCTCATGGACTTGCAGTCCTGCATCCCAAATCTCTTCAAGATATCTACTGCATACTTTGCTTGCATCAGGAAGATCTCACCTGGCTTTTGCCAGACTTCTAAGCCAAGGAAGTAATGCATCAATCCGAGATCTTTCATCTCGAATTCAGAGGTAAGCTCCTTCTTACACTGGTCTATCAACTATTCATCACTTGTAAGAAATAATTCATCTACCTATAGAACAAGTATCAAGACATGATTATGAACAACTTTAAAGTACAAGTTAGAATCAACTGTACTTTTGGAAAACCCCAAGCTATGGAGAAATCCATCCATCCTAGCATACCAGACTCTTGGAGCCTGTTTCAGTCCATACAAGGCTTTCTTCAGTTTACATACATGGGTCTTCTTCCCATGAGTAACAAAGCCTTCAGGTTGTTCAATATAAACTTCTTCCTCAATCTTACCATTGAGAAAGGTCGTTTTTACATCCATCTGATGTAACTTCAATCCGAAAACTACAGCAAGTGAAATGATGGTTCTGATGATAGTGTACTTGGCAACAGGTGCAAATGTCTCGTCATAGTCAATGCCTTCTTTCTGAGTGAAGCCACGAGCTACGAATTTGGCTTTATACTTCTCCACACTGCCATCTACAGCATGCTTGATATTATAAAGCCATCTGGAAGTCACTACTGACTTTCCTACAGGTCTGGGAACAACTTCCCAAACATCATTCTTCATGATTGACTTATACTCTTTAATCATGGCATCAACCCATACCTATTTACTTGCTGCATCTTCGTATGATGAAGGTTCTGAACTGATAAGCTGACTCATGAGACCGGAGTACTTCTGTGGTCTTATGCTTTCTCTGAAAGTCCCTAGAGGAGCTTTATGCTTCTCGGCTTCTTGTACTGTCTCTCTGTACCAAGTAGGTTCTTTTGGAAGGAGGAACTTCAAGTAGTTCTTCTAGTGGACTTTTAATGTTTTCAAGAACATCCGGAGTTTGATCATCAAACTCTTCCTCCTTTTGAATTTCTGAATCTGGAAACTCAAGTGGGGCAACTACATCTTTCGGTGAAAGCTGTAGTGTTTTACGAAACACCGCTTCCTCATGGAAGATCACATCTCTGCCGACCTCAATGTACCTCTGTCCAGGTATATATACTCGATAAGCCTTCGAGCAATCACTGTACCCAACAAATAAGCCTTTCTTACCGGAAAACTCTAGCTTGGCCCTCTTTTCTTTTGGCACATGAACATACACAAGAGTGCCAAATATCCTCATGTGATCAACTATAGGTTTCTTCTTGGTGAAGACTTCTCACCCAAGATAGCATGAGGGATTTTGTTCTGGATGTACACAACAGTTCTTGTAGCTTCATCCCACAAAGACAAAGGAAGATCTAGATCAGTGATCATGGCATTAACAGCCTCACAGATCGTTCTATTCTTCCTTTCTGCAACCCCATTTTGTTGAGGGTTGTAAGGTACTGTCAGCTCTTTCTTGATTCCTGCTTCTCAGAAAAAATCATCAAACTCATTAGATTCATACTCACCTCCGAGATACGGATGTGCTTGCCAGTGTGATTTTCAATTAGTGTCTTGTACTCTTTGAACTTGTCAAAGGTTTCACTCTTGGCTTTGAGGAAGTAAATCCAAGACTTCCGTGAGTAGTTATCAATAAACAAGACATAATATAAACACCCACTCAAGGAGGGTGAAGACATTGGCCCACAAATGTCAGAATGAATTAAATCCAAAATGCCTTTAGCTCTACTCTTGCTTCTGGGAAAGGATTTCTTAGTGTTCTTACCTAGAGCACATCTTTTGCAAATTCCTTCATGCTTTGGAGAAACTTCTGGCATATTTGTAACCATCTTTTGCAATCCTGAGAGAGCTGTGTAGTGAAGGTGTCCAAACTTTCTATGCTAAAGTTCACAAGGATCAACTAAATGATGTACCAAAGCATGAGTAGAAACTTTTGAAGCCTTGTAGAGATCTCCCTCTTGAGCCCCAATCTGTATTGCTGAGTCTAGATCTGTGTCTTTTGCCCATAAAAAGACCTTCTTGTCCATAAAGAGGACTATGTGGCCCTTGTCTTCTAAACCAGCAATAGATAAAAGATTCTTCTTTAAACCAGGAAAATAAGGAATATCATCAACATGAAGAACCGTACCTGAGTCAAGTTGAAGTGAAGTTGAGCCAACTCCTTCAATCTTGTAGGTGGAATCATCTCCAAGTTCTACTTGAGTGGTGAACTTCTTCTTTCTGTGACTGGTGAGGGTACCACGGTTACCTGTCATGTGCCTAGAGGCACCACTTTCAACCAACCAAGAAGTAGAGCAAGCTGAGAAAGAACTAGTTAGAGCAGAAATCAAATAGTACTCTCTTCTCAGCTCATCTGTTTTATTAGCCTTGGCTTTCTTCTTCTTTGGTTCTTCATCTTCTTCTTCCTTTGCTTCTGCAGCAGATGCCTGAAACCTTCTCTTGGGTTTCTTCTTGTTCTGCCTGCAGTCTCTAGCATAATGTCCAAACTTGTGACAAGTATAACATTCAATCTTAGACATGTCAGAAAACTTACCTTGAGGTTTCCTCCCTTGCTTTTGCTGATGGAAAGACTTCTTGAACTTCTTGGTCTTTGCTGCAAGTGCAAGGTTATCCTGCTTGATTACCTTGTCATTGGTCCTTGCTTTTTCTTGTATGCAATCATGCCAAAGCCTTTCAAAAGTTGGCTGATTTTCTCGTCCACAGACGGATGCCATGAAGGTTTCCCAAGAGCTTGGGAGACCATCAGCCATTGTTTATACAAGATCATCATCATCAACAGTAACACCAATAGCAAGGAGTTGATCTCTTACATGTTTGATCTTGGTGAAGAAGGAACCAACACTTTCATCTTTGTTCAGCTTCAAAGTTCGTAGCCTCTTCTTCAAGACTCTCTTTTGACTGGGAGCCTTCTTTTCATAGAGGTTTACCAATGTATCATAGCATTCTTTAGCACTCTTTAGAGATGAGATGTTGGGCATCAATTCTTCTCTGATGGAATCATAAATGACTCTTCTAGCCTTACCTTGCTTTTTCTTGTAGGCAAGTCTACCAACATTTGTTGTAGGCTCTTCTGTGGCGTTAAAAACAAGGTCATCCAAGTCATTTTCATCTAGAATGGCTATCAACCTGGCTTTCCAGGAGTTGAAGTTTGCTGCACCAGAGAGCTCTTCTGGTTTGAGACCATTGGTGGCCATCTCTGTCACTTGTCCAAAAAGTTAGTTTGCAAATCTTATTCCAAGATCTAGTGAAAACAACAACAGTGTCCCTTTACTGTGTTTTCACATGCTAAGCTTTGATACCATGTTGAATTTTCAGCATTAGCATAAACTTTAAAAATTTGCAGATAAACATAAATAAATTAGCAGTGCAGTAAAAACACATTCATGACATTAACACACATGGACACAATATTTTTCATTGGGGAAACCTTCAAAGGACAAAAACCCCAAAAGCATTAATAGCTCATCTCGTAAATGAGATGGCTTAAGAAATTCTTCAAAAAGTTCCTCAAATCCAGATCTGGATTTTGATCATAGTAACTGTAAAATTCATCAGTAAAAATCAGATTGATAATTTTACCCACAATTTCCAGAATTACAGAAAATTACCAATTTAGAGCTTTCTAAGAAAAAACTAAGATTTTCTCTCTCTTGCCTGAAAATATCAGATTGCTGAAAACTGCTCGAAAATATCAGACTGTTTGAAAACTGCCCAAAAATATTAGACTGCTGAAAACTGCCCAAAAAATGGAATGCTGAACATGGCTGTGCAAAAATGCTGAAGATGGACTTTGCTGATAAAACCCTAGCTGAGGGTTTGAACATAAGATAGTCTTCTTCACCTGTGAGAGCAAGAGTGTTTGTGACAAATGAGAAGGCTTGATCTTCTTTTATAGCCTTTGTTCACCTATAAGTGGACAAGATTAAGAAAAATAAAAATAATAATATTTTTATTCTTTTCCTAATTTCACTTTCACATTTACCAAAAACGGTACTTTTATTTTTCCTTTGACTTTTATAAGAAGTCCTTATTTATTTTGATTCTTGACTTTGGTCATTTTCATGTGGTCACAAAGTCTTTATTTATTTTGACTTTTGACTTTGGTCATTTTCCCTTTGGTCACAAAGTCTTTATTTATTTTGACTTTTGACTTTGGTCATTTTCCAAGTGCCCCTTTGGTCCTTTTTGATTTCAAAAGTACATCATCATAAACCAAGAGAGTTATTATTGCTTTTATCTCACACACTGTATGACACCTAGATCTGGTACTAGGGTAACTTGACCAAGGGTAGCTAATCCTTGGAGAAGCACACCAAACCCATAGATGAAAAATGGTGAAATTAAGTAAAACTGGACACTCAGATTGATTGTTGGATATAAAATTAGGCAAATAAAGCTGAAACCAACAATACCCAGTTTGCGGTTTGTGAAATACATGCTTTTATCTCACACATTGTATGACACCTAGATCTGGTACTAGGGTAACTTGACCAAGGGTAGCTAATCCTTGGAGAAGCACACCAAGCCCATAGATCAAGGGTCAAAGTGCCACACACATGCCTAGACCCAGTCTAGGGCTTACAATGTCTTCATTCTCCCAGAGAATGGCTACTTAGAACTAAGCTGAGTCTTCCAGTGCCAGACTGGTCTACATCATGGTCCCGGACCAGATGTCTACTCAACACTAGGTTGAGTCCACCCAGGGAAGATCTGGGTTTATATCATGGTCCTAGACCAGATATCTACCATTCAACACTGGGTTGAGTCTTCATCGTGGTCTCGGACTAGGTGGTCCCATTCTCCGAAGAGAAGGGCTCTCGATGTTGCTCAGAAAAATCAACACCGGCTGCAAGACCTGGATCTGCCAATAATCCTTTGGAATGTGCTGGATCTCCGAATACTGAAGTATATGATGAATGTCGTGGATAAACCTGGATGATCTATCCCGATAAGAGACTAGGGAAAATATCTCACTGCCGAACCCTCGCTCGCTGAAGACATCGTCGTCAACCCCAACTGCCGCGGCTGCACACGGTGCTGTTGCTCAAAGCTTCAAATCAATCAACAATAATCATAGATATTTCCTTTAGTCTCATAACCCTTCTTAAATAAATCTTCGTATGCTTTTAGGGTTTGCATGTCACTTTTAGGGTTTATGCTTCACTTCTGCATGCATGCAATTCTAATTTGATGTTGACTTTAACACTAACTAAACAAGGCCTGCATGCTCCGCCTGCTTTAGGATATGAACTCTGATGGTGTTCTTTCTACACTGATGACTTAATAATACTTAATTGATGTACCTTTCTGCTCCTAGTGCTATCAGTCCTTAGTTATTCCCTTTTTATCAAAAACGGAACATTACACTTATTGACTTGACTTTTGGTATGGCTCACAAGGCTTGTTCGTTCACCTTGACTTTTGCCATGACCTCACAAGACTTGTCAAGGCATTATCACTTTCATTTTGACTTTTGTCCTGGCTCACAAGGCTTGTATGTTCACGTTGACTTTTGCCATGACTCACATAACTGTTTAATCTTCAAGTCTCCCTAGCTAGCTTCAGGGTGGTCACTTATGACCTCAGACCTTGGAGAATGCCTTTTGATGCTGATTTCAACACTATTACCCCGACTTACAACGAAGGTTTTACCTCATGATTTTCACATGACCAATTAGATCAAGGACATCTCCGAAGGAGAGTACAACAAAAGTACAATAGAATATCTTCCAAAGTTACAATACTTTCACACTCCCTCTTAACTAGGAAGGTATTCTACATCAACAACAACCATCATCACAACTGTACAACTAACTGGTGAATCTCTATATGTCATAGGAAGTTTTGGAACAACATCAAGCATCTTCATCATCAATCTCAGTATGAGAATATTGGATCATCTTCTGCAACCTCAGTTTCTAAATACTGAATCATCTATGAGTACTGGATCATCTTTTGTAACCTCCGTATGTAAATACTGAATCATCTATGAGTATTGGATCATCTTCTACAACATCAATATGTGGATACTGAATCATCTTCTGCAACATCAGTATGTGGATACTGAACCATCTTCTGTGTACTGGATCATATTCTGCAACATCAGTATGTGGATATCGAATCATCTTTTGCAATATCAGTATGTGGGTACCGAATCATCTTCTATGAGTACTGGATCATCTTTTGCAACATCGGTATGTGGATACTGAATCATCTTCTGCAACATCAGTATGTGGATACCGAATCATCTTCTACAACATCAGTATGTGGATACTGAATCATTTTCTGCAATATCAGTATGTGGGTACTGAATCATCTTCTGCCATATAAGTATGTGAATACTGAATACTGAACCTTCTTCTGTAACATAAATATGTGAATACGGAAACATCATTTGCAACATCAGTATGCAAATACTGAACCATTATTATCTGCATCATCAGTATGTAAATACTGAAACAACAGCAACATCATTAGCATGTTAGTGCTAAAGCAACATCATCAATAAATGCTATATCATCATCAACATAGATATGCTGGAACATCATCATCATCATCACAAAGTTTGTGACTTCAACCATGTCAACATTATCAGCACAGGGTACTAGGACCATAACCACATTAGCATCATCCAAACAAGGTGTTGGGACCACAACTACATCATCAACATCAACATACAAATACTGAAGCAACATCATCATCAATATCAACATAGAAATACTAAAAATACCTCATCATCATCAGTATAGAAATACTCAAACCATCTCATCATAATCAGTATAGAAATACTGAAACTGTTTTATCAACATCAGTATAGAAATATTGAATCTGTCTTATCAACATCAATATAGAAATACTGAACCTGCCATATCATCAGTATGAAAATACTGAACCTTCCACATCCACATCAGTATGAAAATACTGAACTTGCCACATCAACATTAGTATGAAAGTACTAAACCTGTCATATCAGTATAAGAATACTGAAACTATCTCAATAACGTAACCTGTAATATACATGATCCAATTACGTGATGATCAATCCCTCTCACTTTAGGACATTAGTCCAAGGATGATGCAATTCTAACCACATCACTAAGACAAAAGTCAAAGGATCACTTTAGGACTAATGTCCAGGGATGATACAATCTCAACCACATCACAGAGACAAAAGTCTGTGGATCATTTTAGGTCTAATGTCTAGGGATGATACAATCCCAACCACATCACGAAGACAAAAGTCTGCGGATGACTTTAGGACTAATGTCCAGGGATGATACAACCACATCACGGAGACAAAACTCTGCGGATCACTTTAGGACTAATGTGCAGGGATGAGACAAAATTCCCTACCCCATCTAGTCTATCTTCACTTCTCAACCCAACAGAAGTCATTTTTTCCCAAAGAACAAGTTTCAGCAAAATGTATTACTGTCACAAAAGTTTTCTCTGAATTCTGGAAATGACTGTTTCACTGCTAAAATTTAGTTTTCTACCCAACTCAACTTTGATACCATGTAGATTTTTCACTAGTTTTCAACCACCGGTTTCAAGTAAAATTTAACTTTGTTTATGACATTCTCAGAAAATAAAAGTGCTGGAAATAAACATGAAATTTTCAGACTTTAAAACACTGCTGAAACTACAATTTTTCACTGACAGAAAATAAATATCAGCACGCCATTCAACACACAGACCACAAATATTTTTGGCCATTGGCCCTGGAAAAACCCACAAGGGGAAAACCAGTCAGAGAGAGAGATTTTATTATTAGGAAATTTACATCAAAACTCGGAAATTTTCAGACCAACTTATCTCAAACCGGAAGAGAAAATTTCTGCCTCGTTTTTCGTGCCAAACAGAAAAAATCAAACTCAGATTTTCTTCTTTGTTTTTTGCCTCCATTTTTGTGCCGTTGTACAGACTGTACAGAATGTACCATACGGACCTCAAAATTCGTCCCCAGAATTTTTTCCCCTTGAAAATCGTGCCTAAAAATCAGCCTAAAAAATCGTGCTTGCTGCCTCGAAAATCGTACCGTACAGACTGTTCGGACCAGTAATAAATGTTGCTGTCCTCTATTTTTGTGCCTTTTCTGCTGCTGTTCTTTCCCTCGATTTGCGTGTTGCATATATTTTTCTTTCTCAGAAAAATGGAAACTTTCTCTCTTCTTTCTCTTAGCTCACTCTCATCTCAAGAATGAGGCAAAATGCCTTTCCCATGCCTTTTTGAGAAAACCTTAGGGTGAGTCTAATCTAACGGTGGAGATTAGATTATTTTAAGGGCTGAAATTAAATGCTCATATTTTATTTCTAAAATATTAATTTTACTCACCCACTTAAATTTATCAAAAATTGACTTTAATGCTCTAAAGTCAAATTAAATGCTTTTACTTAAGTCATTTAATGCAAGGGTCACTTTATGCCCCTTCTCTAAGTGACTAAGGCAAAAGTCACTAGGGGAACACTTCCCTAGGTACAAAACTAACACTCTCTCTTACCGAGGAAGGTGTTCTGCACCTCCCAACTTGTCTCTGAAGAAGACAAACTTGCCCCTCCTCGAGGATTTTGTCAGTATGTCTGCTACCTGCTCATCAGTGGAAATGTACTGAAGCGTAACTGCCTCTCTCTGAACATAGTCTCGGAAGAAATGATATCTGATCTCAATGTGTTTTAACCGGTCATGAAATACTGGATTCTCAGAGAGTTGGATGCAACTCTGATTGTCACAGTAGATCACCGTAGGCTTCGGCTACTGACCAAATAGATTCACCAGCAACTTGCGAGGCCACAAGGCCTCACAGCTAGCCAAACTGGTTGCCATATACTCATCCTCTGCAGTACTCAATGCAACAGAGTTCTGCTTCCAACTGAACCACGACACTGCTGCCGAGCCCAAACTGAAACAACATCCGGAAGTGCTCTTCTGGTTTGCCACACTGCTTGCCCAATCTGAGTTTGTATAACCAACCAATCTAATCCCCTCTGACCTCCTGTAGTCCAAACTAAAATCCACTGTGCCTGATAGATAGCGCAACAGATGTTATGCAGCGACCCAATGCACACTCCTAGGCTCAACCATGAACTGGCTAAGAGTGTTCACTGCAAAACACAAATCTGGCCGAGTGTTGACTAGATACATCAACGACCCAATAAGCTGACGGTTGAAAGTAGGATCCACCAACTCTCCCTCAGAAGCATGAAGCTTCTTCTAATTGGTGATCGTAGGTGTTGACATAGGCCTGCAATCCTCCATCCTGAATCTCCTCAAAATGTCAACCGCATACTTTCCTTGCCCTAGGAAAATATGTCCAGGCTCCTGCCAAACCTCCAATCCCAAGAAATAATGCATCAACCCAATATCAGTCATCTCGTACTCTGTTGCAAGATCCTTCTTGCAAGCTGCAATGGGTCTCTCTTTCTCTATGATAAACGAGTCATCAACATATAGCAGAAGAACAAGCAGATCATCTCCAACCATGATGAGGTAGAGATTCAGATCTGCTTCACTCTTCTGAAACCCCATACTCAGCAAGTAAGAATCGATCCTGGAGTACCACGCTCTAGGAGCTTGCTTTAGCACATAAAGGGCCTTCTTCAGCCTGCATACATTTGTCTCTCTGTCATGTATCTCAAACCCTTGAGGCTACTCAATGTAAATCTCCTCCTGTATGATTCCATTGAGAAATGCGGTCTTCACATCCATCTGATGGATCTTCCAACCCAATTCTGCTGCAATGGAGATCAAGCTCCTGATAGAAGTATATTGAGCAACCGGTGCAAAATTCTCATCATAATCAATGCCCTCAACCTCTGAAAACCCTCGCGCTACAAACCTGGCTTTCTACTTCTCCACACTCCCATCTGCCGCATGTTTTAGCTTGTAAAGCCACCGAGAAGTCACCATTGACTTCCCCTCTGGTCTCGGACCAATCTCCCATACATCATTCTTCATGATGGAATGATACTCATCCATCATGGCATCTCTCTAAACCGAATGCTGGGAGGCCTCATCAAAAGTAGAAGGCTCAGAATCCCGTGTACTAGCCACCAACAACATGCCCAATCTATCAAGCATCTTGATGTATCTCAGCCTTTAAGGCATCCTCAAGGTCTCCCGAAGCCACTTATTCTTCTTCTTCCTTGAAGGTTCTTCCCACACTGACCTGTCCACATCTGAAGAACTACTAGAGCTAGAAACCCCAGTCAACTGTGAACCTGAAGCTGGTGTGCCAACACTAGGTGTACCTTGTAATCCTGATCCTGATCCTGATCTTGATCCCTTGTAAGGTGTACCTGTAATAGTAGACCCATCACCTGTCCTCAAAGACCCTGCTGGCCTAACCACTGAACCTGGTGAACCTGTGCCAACACTCTGCGGTCCTGTAACCCCGGAAACCTGTGATCCTGACTGCTGCGTAGATGGAACCTGTGAAACAACTTAAGGTGCAGGGACCTGCTGCTCTCCCTGCTTTGACTCTCTCGACTTCTTGAAGGCCCATGTTATCACATATATAGTAGCCAGGCTACCATATTCTATTTTTCAGACACATTACATTTTTCAACCAGATCTCTTACATATGAGATGCTGAGATGAGCAGTTTTGACGGATCAATATTTTGTTAGTGGACTATTATACTCTCCCATGTCATGACTAAGTCTCAGGATACTCAGATTCGAGGACTGATGTAGCCATTCAGTCATTTGCAGAGCAGTTAGCGATGCCCAGATTGGTTCTAGTGTTTTCTCATTGGGCAGATGATGGTTCAGATGGATTATTTGCATGGTTATGACTTAGCATTTATTTTATTGTGTTATGGTTATCATTGCTCTTATACTCATCTTTGTGACATATACTAGCATTTAGTGTCAGGATCTGGCGGTCATAAATATATGGACTTGGATGTATTTGTATTATGTATTGGTGTCACTACTTAGACTTGGTAGTTCCTGATCTATACTCATTGGTTTTACCCTCCCTAGGGAGAATAGAGGTAGTCATTCCCACCATTTCTTTGGCTTGTTAGTGTTGACTTCATCTTTCACTGTCTCCACCCTTTCATTACCTTCCAGTTTTGTTTTTGACCCGACTTACTACTTGACTTATGGCATGGAGGACCTTTCCCCGCTAGAACCTTTGTTAGACAAACCTCCCTGTTTATAGTGTGTCTCGGCTCTGAGTTGGTGACAGAAATTGCCTTCGGTGAGTTGGATTGTATGCCTAAATCATTCTGGTTGGTTGTCCCAATGTTTGGCACTGTGTAGAACTCCCCCTAGTCACTTGAGATGTTGTTGGCTAAAACTGAAAGTTCATGTGCTACTTGTATTGGAAATGTTTATATATGCTCCCATGGAAAATGTAAATTCTAAAATGTGTTTCTTAACATATATGAGCAAAGGGCAAGAGCAATGAAATGTTAAAATAGTCCGTGAAGGGTATAAGAAAAGGTCCCAAAAGCAATGGTTAAATATATGCTATATAAAAATATTGTTGACCTTATAAATTTGAATATCTCCTAGATGAAAGTTGCAGTTAGTTGTGCTTTTAAGTACTGGTGAAGTCCCCAAAAGGTCATATAGGCCAAAAATGCCATGGAAATAAAATTGATGGTCCTAATGAACCTGGATCAAACTTGATGTAGACATGATGCCTAAGTTGAATAAGCACTCTCTGAACGCCTCAACCATTTGTGAGGCACTGCCATTCCCTGTGTTGTTGTTTGTCCGGCATGTGGTTATAGTGAGTATTCCCTTTCCATATCCAAAGTGTCATGATGTTAAGTTGGTAGTAATCCTTTGCCCTAGCCTTGTCAATTTCAGCCTTCACCCTTCATTAGCAAATTGACTACAACTATGAAGTGAGTATAGTCCTGAAAGTCTGGTCTGAGTAATAATAAATAAAACCCTATATATGTATTTGGTTGATGTACCGCCAATGAGGTGATTGCTACTTGTTATGATTGTTACTTAAATGATTTGTAGAGCATGTCTTAGCCTTGTAACACTTGTAGCAGATGGATGATACTCTGAGTTATATTATTGGTATCTTGTCATTACAGGCGATTATATTGTCTATTGGATATTGTTGATGATCAGGCAGAGACCTGGAAAGGGGGATTGAGTATACACCCTAGATGGATTTGGACTCTCTGAGTCTAGTGAGATAGCTTATTTTCAGTTCCGGGCACTTGCAGAGATGATTAGGCTCATTTTACCTTTCTGATGCAGTTTTGCTTCACAGGATGATGTGTCTGAGCAGGGAGATGCTTTATTGGGATCTCCTAGGGCGCTATATGGGGCATAGAGGGTGCAACCACTTGATTGTACTATAGTACCCCCATCCCAGTGAGCCTGGTGGGCTCAGTTTGACAATGCAAGCACCCTGGAGGTTGTTTTGGCAGGTTCACGTTTCCTGAGGCAGATTAAAAAATGATTAAATGGCTACTGAAGGAATCGATTTGGGCTACTGAGGCAAGGAAATGACATGGGATGAGTCATGATGATGAGTGTGATGTCCTTCGCACCTTCTCCAGCGGTTGAAGCACCTAATTGAGCCCACACCTATTTTTGGGCATTTTTATATTATTTTCTGGAGCTTTTGGGAGGTTCACGATTTCCTCAAGGAGGCACAAAGTCAAAAAATTAAAATATTATATTATTTTATTGTGCCATGGGGCACCCATAGGGAGTTAGTTAACACTCCATGGACCCACCATGTGCTTCATTTATTTCTTGTTGAGTGGGGTACCCTCTTTATGGGTGATCTAGTCCACTTTAGTACTTTATGGTTATATTGATCCATGTATTGTATGTTGAGCTCATCTCAACCATTGATTAGAGCATTTATATCTTTTAATCTTAGCCACTCGTTTTGAAAGTGGTTAGGATTTTGGTTCTCTCATTTCTATTTAAAGGAGAGAGCTTCTCATTTGTAAGGGGTCTTTGGCTCTTGGATCTGGATAATAGAAAAACTTTTCTTGTGGATATTTTTTGAATCTCCTTTGCATATGGTGTTCTTAGATGGTGATTGGAAAGTCTTTTGCTTCTTAGCATTCGGGATATTGTTATGAGATCTATATTTTTTGGGGATCATTGTCTTGTCTACATGAGGACGACTGCAGCTTGGGCGTTTTTGCAGGGGGACCTCAACTCACTTGGATTGTCTTCGTTTTTATCAGGGGGTTTTCATTAGTGTCATTGCGATCCATGATTTTCTCTTGCTATTTTTCTGTAGCATTTAGCTTTTTTCTCATGTGGCAACAAATTTGATATGATTGACGTTTGTTGTGCAAGAGAGAGGGTGCATTGACTTCCTCGGGCAAACACTGGACATAGAACTCGCTTCAATCTTCTCAAATTGATCGAGATGGCAGGGATCATCATCTTCAAGGCATCTACAAGGTTTTCCAGGTAAGATCTACAGGTTGGTTCTTTTCGTCCATGATTTCAATCCATTGTACCTGCTTTTCCCCAATTTACTGAAAACTTCAAAATATTAAAAAATCCAAAAAAACACTTAATTGGGGAACCGTTCGATGTTTCGACAAACCACTCTTGGGTTTTGTAGATCGGGCATCCCTCTCACAATTTCATCTTCAACGTTGTCCAAAAGGTTGCTGGTTGGCCCTAGATCTGAAAAACTGACTGTTAAAACCCCAACGCCCCCACTGAAAATTTGACCTTTTTCAAATCTGACTTTTTTCTGGAAAATAATCACTTGGGTTCATAGATTAGGTCTCCCTCATTCCGGAACACCCCTAATGCTGAGCTAGTTGCTGCCAGAAGACTCTAGATCTGAAAAACTGACTTTCAGCACCCTACCACCCCTCGTCAGATTTTGACTTTTTCTAGATCTGATTTTCCTGGAAATTTTCCAACTGAGGTTTGTAGATCAGGTCATCCGCATCTCATTTCTCCTCCAACGCTGAGCTGATGCCTCACAGACTTTCCTAGATCTGAGGATCTGTCCCTCCAAACCTTAGCGCTAGCCCTCCTTCTGCTGGTTTCCCATGCAAACTGAAATTCTGGGCCAAACACTTTTTTGGGTCCATAGACCAGGGCATATCCCAAGTGGGTTCACTCTAACGCTGTGCAAATACTGACTCCATTATCCAAGGCCTAACAGGCACTGATCTCCAAGCCTAGCGCTAGCCCTCTTTTGACCTCTTTTCCCTGAAAGTTGACTTTTCTTTGATGACTCAGGTATTTTGACATTGTCACATTTTGCATTGAGTCTATCCCTTTGGTACTAGATAGTCCCAGCTCTGTCCTTACCCACCGTGCATTGGTTACGTTTCCCAAGGCAGCGGTTATCTTCATCAGTTGCTAGTACCCTGACCCCAGATCTTGTATCCACCCCATAAGCTAACTTGGTTCCATTTTGGATCGAACTTAACACTTCCAAAACCCTAATCCAAAGCATTGGCACACCTGATACCATCTCCCATAGATCTAGAATCTTCAATTACCTTACACCTTATGTACCTTAAGCCTACTTGATCTGATCTGGTGTATAGGTTTGATCTCTCCTGTCAAGAGTAGATTTGGGTCTCCCCCTTTGTTGTCTCAGACTTAGATAACATAAAGTGAAGGCTGCCTTGATTGACGTGACAACCATCCATTTGGGAGTCTAGGCAGTCTTGGTTCCACCTCCTTAGTTGCTTGGCCCTCTACCATCCATCCTGGATCCATCATACATAGGCAACTACAAGGTTGGAGATAATAGCCCGCTCCTCCTCAAACTTCACATCTCTTCTCACCACCACTTTCCTCTGAGAGGGAAGGTAAATACGGGAAGCCTTCGCAGTCTCATCATAACCCACAAAGATGCCCTTCTATGGATTGGGCTCCAACTTTGTCCTTTTCTCTGAAGGGGCATGAGAGTAAGTCAGACTACCAAATATATGAAAATGGCCAACTTCAGGCTTGTTGCCTGAAAAGCACTCCTCAGGTGTCATATTCCCCACTGCCCGATGGGGACTCCTGTTCTAAAGATATACAGCGGTGCTGCAAGCCTCATCCCAGAGAAAGAAAGGAAGTGACTGGTCATGTAGCATAGCTTGGGCTGCTCCAACAATGGACCGGTTCTTCCTCTCTACTACTCCATTCTGCTCTGGAGTATACGGAACTGTGAACTATCTCCTGATACCCTCCCGTCTGCAAAATCCATCAAACTCCGTGGAGTTATACTCACCCCCGTTATTTGATCTAAGAACTTGGATCTTCCTCCCTGTTTGGTTCTCCATAAGAGCTTCGAACTCTTGGAACCTCTGCAAGACTTCCTCAGACTTCTTTCTCTTCAGAAAGTAGATCCAGGTCTTTCTAGAATGGTCATCAATTGATGTCACATAATACTCGTATCCTCTCAAGGACACAGAAGACATAGGTTTGCATAAGTTTGAATGTATCAAGTCAAGAGTACCTGCTGACCTGCTATCACTACTCGGAAAAGCAGTCTTGGTGTACTTTCCCAAAGCACAGCCCCTGCATACATCACTCTGCCCTGTGTTGAACTTTGGTAATCCTGTAACCATGTGCCTCAACAACCGCAAGGCTGGATGATGCAAGTGAGCCATCCTCCTATGCCAAAGCTCACACAACTCACTGCTATTGCTATGTGCTAAAGCATGCTGCGGCTGAAACAGATGGTCAACTGAAGCAGATGGTCCTGTAGTCTTGGGAAACATATGCACATGTCCATCTAGGAAAGACACCTCAAGACCTTGATCCTCGATCATGGAAACTAAAACTAGGTTCTTCTTCAGCCCAGGTACATACAGTACATCCCGCGATACCATGGGACTCATGGACTCCCTCTGAAATGAAATGGTCCCACGTCCAACTGCATTGACTACTGAGTCATCTCCTAACGCAACCTCCACATCTGTATTCGTCTGTGAAAGCTCAGAGAACATCTCATGAGTACCTGTCATGTGGCTCGAGGCTCCGCTATCTCTGTACCAAGTGCTGGAAGTAGATGCACTGTAAGAATGGTCTGTCACACTGGAAAACTCCCTCTGTCTGTCAACATCCGCACTGGTGAGAATGGATGCTCTCTCTCTCTCTCAATATGCCCAGTGCATAGTGAAAACTCACTCTGAAATCGTGTTGCAAAATCATCGATCTCATCTGAAGCGACTGTCTGCTGTTGCTTCTTCTTCTTGTTCGGACATGTAGTAGCATAGTGTCCCATCTTGTGACATGCAAAGCACTTCACAGTGCTCATATCCTTCTTCTGCCCACCATGCTGCTGCTTGGCCCCACCCTTCTTGCTCTTCTTCTTCCCCTTCGCTGTCAATGCCACATCCTCCTCATCTTCCCTACTAGTAGCGTCACTGCACTGTAAGAAACCCCTCCGAGTCTCCTCCTGAACAAAGTCATCACAAACCATGTCCCAAGATGGTAAGTTCTCTCTGGCCACCAACCCCTGAACAAACACAGCCCAAGGTGCAGTCACCCCATTCATGGCTGTCTGCACCAACTCAGGACCAGTAATCGCTACCCCAACAGCTGCAAGCTCATCTCTCACCTGAGAGATCGTAGTAAGATAAGTCATACACATCTCACCTTTGACCATCTTGATGTTCTTCAACTTCTCTCTGTTTGTGCCAGAAATTGTTTCTAAGGCCAGAGAAACAAGCCAACACAATCTCAAATGAAACTTGATAAAACAAAGTAGGTTTTAGGTTTTCTGGAAAGTTTTAGTGGTTGTAAACTTTTGGGGAAAGACAGGGAATACACTCATGAGCAAAGTAATAACTAAATCATAAACAAAAGAAGACAAAGATGCATAATACATTCAACAAGATCCAACAGAACACAGTATTGAAGTTCATTCATAAAAGACAAGCATCACTAGCATATAAACATAAACCAGTAAATGAATATATCATTTAAGCAACTAGACAAGCTGAACAATGAAGCCAACACAGAAAATGAAGGATAAAAGTGTCATATATCTCATAGTTTCATCATCAAATGCATATAAGAGCTTTATACTTAACTCATGAACAAGTCTGAACTCATGAACAAGTCTGCAGACCTCCTGAAGCTATCCCAAAAATCGAACCCTTCTTCAGTCCCTTTGTCCCTCTTTTATAATTACAAAGAAGTAGTTCTATCTCCCCTTCATTAGGTCGAAATTGAAACTACCCAGCAGTTACATTAACTAGCTAATTCAACTAATTGACTAAAAATAGCAAATCGGATTCCTAGCAAATATGGCGAATTTCTGGAAAATAGGTGTCAAAGAAGCTTCCATATCTCTCAATTCGTGACACCTGTGTAAAAACTGAGAGAGGTTTTTGTAAATGGGTCCGTGATGGACAAAAACCTCTCTTGGTTTTTAAAGATTCATCTTCAATCAATCAGAATCTGCCCCACAAAATGAACATTAAAACAGGAAAATATTAAATATTTAAAATCCCTGAAAAATAGGCTTCAAAGATTAAATTGAATCTTTCAAACCTTGACAGCTGTTGCAAAACTGAGAGAGGTTTTTGTAGATGGGTATCTTATGAACAAAAACCTCCTTTGGTTTTCAAAAATTCCTCTCCATCAGCTCGTGGTCTGCATTTGACTTCAACAACTCAAAACAGGAAAAATAGAGCAGAATTCTGTTTCTACTGCCTCCTTTTTTCATTCATAAGTGCTGAGACTTTGTTTTCTAAATTCTTAATAGAATCAATTGTGGATGGTGATTTCTCCTTCAAAGTTTGTATGGCAGTATGGTCCAGGTCATTTCCTTTTATATCCAAATTCACAGGTAGACAATTCCCAGAATTTACAGCTTCTTTGTTTGCAAGAGTTTGACTGTCTATATTGCCAAATTCCAATGTACCTCTGTTTCTCTTCTTTAGCTTCTCAATTTCAAACTCCATTTTTATGAGTTTCATCTCAGACAACGTGGAATTCACTGTTGCTTCAGCATCACTCCACAGATTCTTGTAGAGACGAATCCTCTCATCCCTTTCCTTCAGTTCAGACTTAAAATCTTGTTTCAAATTCTCAAACAAGTTTTGCAGCTCACCATGCATCATCTCAAAATGCTTAACCTGTCCCGATTGATAGAATTCCATGGATGTAGAACCTTTTTCCACATGAACAAGTTTGTGACAATCCTTCCTAAAGTCCACAACAGCAGTCTCGGAAAAAACAGATGCACCATTTGTTCTTATTGTGCTTACTGAATGGGAATCAACATTAGTCCCTTCCATAGAAATTTTACTCGCTGATCCAGGATATTTTCTTTACAATCCCTGTTATTTTCATTAAGATTAGGATTTCAAGCTCAGGCTGGTGTGACAATTTGTGATAAATTATTCTCATCATTAGACAAAATCTCCTCTGCTTGTGCATATGCTGAAGTAGCATGATCACATAAATGTTTCATCAGTCCAACAACATCATCTTTTCCATCCACGCTGTTCAGCAGAATGCTCATGTCATGCTTTTCCAATGAAGAAGGTGCATCCAAAGACCATGGTGATTTCCATTCAAAAGGAGATCCAAGGCTTTTATCAACACTAAATGGACAACAATTTTTGCTGAGGTTGTCTAAATCGGGGATGTTCAACCAATCTTGGTCAATGATGTGATCAGAAAACTTTGAAGCACCTACAGCAGGAGTTTGACAGCTTGAAACCAAAGAAATTGATTTTGACTCCTGCTTCTTTTCACATAAATTAGGTGAATCAATATATGGTGATTGTTTTATTCCTGTCATGGATTTCAATGTTCCTTTGTGGTCAGTTTGTTTTGCAGGTGTCTCTGATCTTCGACCAAAGAGTGTCTTTGGAGTTAATGGAGAGTAAATCATGCTGCAAGTTTTATGTGAATCATTTCCACTTGTAGAGAACAATGGACTATTTATGTCTTGTTCAACAAGAATCCCACCAGTTTGCACATTTTCAAAACTCAATTGGATGTTTGCCCTGTGTATTTCATCTTTGACAGGTTTGTCTGGTCTGAGATTCACGGCTACCTACAACAGCAATATCTCCACTACACCCATTTTCAACTTTTGTATAATTTGTACCTTCACGAGCATACAATAACTGTTTCTCCTTAGATTTTCCTGGTACAATACTTTTCGTTTTCAAGCAATATGGTGGCGATACAATAATTGAATTTTCGTTTGAAGGGATAAACACTCTATCTTCAGCAAAGGCAATCTGGAAATCTGCATTGGAGGTATCCTTCAATGAATTATCTTTTTCATCCAATGAACCATGCAAAAGACCACTGTCATAATCTATTGCACTGGCCCTCTTTTTGTCATGTTGACCACTCTGCTCCGGAGTTGAACACTCCCGTCTCCGTTTCCTTAAAATGGAAGGTGTGTTTCTAAAGCTCTTTGTTGCACTCTTTAAGAAAGATTCTGGGCTTTTGTCATGAGAACCCCATATAGCGTAAGGAGTAAAACAGTTAACTGATGACATTATCATTTGCCGAACACCAAAAGGGCTATATGCCTGCTTTTTACACGCTGTTGCAGATGCTTAAAATCGTGCCCTGAGCTCTGTTTTCCAACGGCAAAGTCCGGTTTTTTAGCAGCTACTGTTGCTCCACTAAGTCTTCTATCATCAAATATGCATGCAAGTAACAACTCACTTCATTTTTAACCAAATCTACGCTGCTACCTGTCAAGATGAACTGCATTCGGAGTAATGATGACCACGATTGCCTCACGACATGAAACCACTTGTTCTCATGACAATTCCTGAGTCTACACATAGCAAACACCCTCAAATCACGTGATCAGTCATTCCATAATCGAAATCATGCGAAAATCTGACTAGAAAATCGGAGAAAATGGAGTCGCGATATTCCTGTAGCGCGCCTTTGTAAATTTCGGGCTCCAGCGCTACAAGAATAAGTTTAACTCTGTTTTGACGCTTTTTTACAGCTTTTTGTCATTTTGCATGAAGTTTAAAAGCTGTTTGAGTAATGACTATGCATGCAAGTAACAACTCACTTCATTTTTAACCAAATCTACGCTGCTACTTGTCAAGATGAACTGCATTCGGAGTAATGATGACCACGATTGCCTCACGACATGAAACCACCTGTTCTCATGACAATTCCTGAGTCTACACATAGCAAACACCCTCAAATCACGTGATCAGTCATTCCATAATCGAAATCATGCGAAAATCTGACTAGAAAATCGGAGAAAATGGAGTCGCGATATTCCTGTAGCGCGCCTTTGTAAATTTCGGGCTCCAGCGCTACAAGAATAAGTTTAACTCTGTTTTGACGCTTTTTTACAGCTTTTTGTCATTTTGCATGAAGTTTAAAAGCTGTTTGAGTAATGACTATGCATGACTATGCTCAGAATATTATTTATGAATCCATTATTTGATATGATGACTTTTGAAAACCCTTTAACAAAATAAAAACCTAAGATTTAAAACTTGAGAATTTCAAAAGTTCAAAATTTCATATAAAAACTAAAAATTTCTTAAAAGAGGCAAAAATCAAATTAAAGCAAATGAATAACTTGAAATAAAAATGCAAATCAACAAAATTTGAAGAAACAAATCACTGACTTAACACTCTCTAAGCACCATCTTCTTGTTTTCATTAGTACTCTGAAACAACCTGGTCAAAGCACTCCACATCTCATGTGCATGATCCTTCCCAGAAATGTGAGGAATAACATGATCTTTAACAACATCCAAAATAATCCTCTTGGCTTTAATGTCCTTCACAAAGGTTGCATGTGCTACTGTATCAGTGGTAGCACTCGGAATGACAATGGGGTGAGCAGTAGTGTTGTTAACTGCCTCATCCCACAACTCATTCTCTCTCAACAAAAGGACCATCCTGGCCTTCCATGAGACAAAATTCCCTACCTCATCTAGTCTATCTTCACTTCTCAACCCAACGGAAGTCATTTTTTCCCAAAGAACAAGTTTTAGCAAAATGTACCATTGTCACAAAAGTTTTCTTTGAATTCTGGAAATGACTGTTTCACTGCTAAAATTTAGTTTTCTGCCCAACTCAGCTCTGATACCATGTAGATTTTTCACTAGTTTTCAGCCATCGGTTTCAAGTAAAATTTAACTCTGTTTATGACATTCTCAGAAAATAAAAGTGCTGGAAATAAACATGAAATTTTCAGACTTTAAAACACTGCTTAAACTACAATTTTTCACTGACAGAAAATAAATATCAGCACGCCATTCAACACACAGAACACAAATATTTTCGGCCAATGGCCCTGGAAAAACCCACAAGGGGAAAACCAGTCAGAGAGAGAGAGATTTTGTTACTAGGAAATTTACAGCAAAACTCAGAAATTTTCAGACCAACTTATTTCAACCTGGAAGAGAAAATTTCTCCCTCGTTTTTCGCGCCAAACAGAAAAAATCAAACTTTGATTTTTTCTCTGTTTTTTGCCTTGATTTCTGTGCCGCTGTATGGGCTGTACCGTATGGGCCTCGAAATCCGTGCCCATAATTTTTTTCCTCGAAAATCGAGCCCAAAAATCGGCCTCGAAAATTGTGCCCGCTGCCTTGAAAACCATACCGTACGAACTATATGGACCAGCAATAAATACTGTTGTGCTCTCCTCGATTTTCGTGCCCTTTCTGCTGCTGTTCTTTTCCTCGATTTGCTTGCTGCAAATATTTTTCTCTTTCTCCGAAAAATGGAAACTCTTTGTTCTCTCTCTCTTAGCTCACTCTCATCTCAAGAATGAGGCAAAATGCCTTTCCCATGCCTTTTTGTGAAAACCCTAGGGTGAGTCTAATCTAACGGTGGAGATTAGATTAGATCAAGGGCTGAAATTAAATGTTCATATTTTATTTCTAAAATATTAATTTCACTCACCCACTTAAATTTATCAAAAAGTGACTTTAATGCTCTAAAGTCAAATTAAATGCTTTTACTTAAGTCTTTTAATGCAAGGGTCACTTTATGTCCCCTCTCTAAGTGACTAAGGCAAAAGTCACTAGGGTAACACTTCCCTAGGTACAAAACTAACATGACTAATGTCTAGGGATGATACAATCCCAACCACATCACGGAGACAAAAGTCTGCTGATCACTTTAGAACTAATGTCCAGGGATGATACAATCCCAACCACATCACGGAGACAAAAGTCTGCGGATCACTTTAGGACTAATGTCCAGGGATGATACATTCCCACTGGAACATCATCATCACTGCTCCCTCTTTCGAGGAAGGTCCTTTCGAACCACACCAAGCTTGTCTCGAAAGTATTCAAACTTTACACGAGACAGAGGCTTAGTCAACACATCTACTACATGATCCTTTGTAGGAACATACTTGAGCTTTACAACTCCCTTCCACAACTTGTTCTTTATTATTCTTCTCTTGTACATTCGCAACTGCATTGTACATCCATAACTTGCATCATTCTTCTTTTGTGCATCTGCAACTTCATCATTCTTCTCTTGTAGGTGATTGCATGCAATGCTTCCTACAAGTCAAATACAGTGGTATGATTAGAAACATTTAATAACATATTCATAATGACAAATTCTTATGTATAGAGATATGTGTTATATAATTATGCAACTAATTCAGCTAATACAACATTCATCCATATCTCGTATACATACGATAACTTTCTTGATGCCTTCCATCTCTACCAAGACATTATGTCAGCAAAGAGGTTTCATTCTAGATCATTGGCAATGGAATGTTGTACAACAACCTAAGCCACTTACCCATCATATGCATATTAGTAGTAAACTGTTCATAAATGCAAAAAACTCTAACATGCATAATACACTTCCTAAATCTACGAACATATCTATGTAGATAATTGAACAACTAGATATATAGGAAATGACAATTCAAATACTTATCTTAGCTTTGTTTGTTTGGTAGACTCCATCTTGATCTCTGTCTTCTTGAATTACTGGAGTCTCTGCCAATGTGTTCAACTTCATCGTCTTATTCTGAGGACCTCTAATCCCAAGAATCATGTCAAGATTCTCGAACTTTGAGATATACAGTAGTCACTCCCTTTGAGGTGGAGCACCATCCTCCCTCTGCATCTTGTACTCTCTGCATTAGGACATTGGAGTGACAGGTAGCCTGCTCTGTTACTATTTTTCTTTGTACATCTATGTCACCTGTCGAGGTCACTAGATATCAAGATCCTTCATCTCGAACTTTGTTACAAGTTTTTCTCTTGCACCCATCTATGAGCTTCTCGTCCATTATAGGCTTCTATTTTTAACCTTGTAGTAAAGGTTGGGATCTCCATTACTCTAGTTGATCCTCAAGCTCCTCATGTAATTGTATGTGCTATCCCATGGGTGCCTACTGAGCTTGTACAAATCCTTCTGTGCATAGGTGGTTCTCTGTAAAGAGTCTCAAACCCTGTAGGTGCTTGATTTGTTCTTTTACTTTGATTACACCAACTGTCTAGTGTAATATCCACCACTGAAGAGGTGTGTCTATCCCCTAGAGCACTATCTTGCCATAATCGATTCTCTCTTTTTGATAGGACCACAAACCTTGCTTTGTATCTTTTGATACTTCGATCTGTTGTATACTTGATCTTGTAGATCTACTTGGAATACTTTACAAAAATTCCCTTCATGTCTTGAGCTAATATCCAAACATCATTCTGTATGATCGAATGGTACTTCTTGATCATATTATCCTTCCATTCTTCCTTCTTGGGACATTCTTTCGCAAAGTGTCCTTTTTCATCACAACTGAACATTTGAGTTGTGAGATGTCCTTCTTCTAAAGTCCTTTTATTCCTTGCGGGAATGTTCTTTCTTCTTCTTGGCATGAGTTGTTAGGATTCGTCCATCTCTTCTTCTTTTTCCATCAATCAATCTTCCTCTTACGTGCATTCTTCCATAGGTAATCTTCCTTCTAAAACAACTCCCTTGACTGAACTTGGAATACCATTCAAGGTTGTAATCTATGCTTCTGCTTCTTTGACATTGTCTCCAATGGCTTTTAATTGCTCCTTGAGTTGAGATCTCCTTGTGAAGTAACATTGAATGTTTTCTAACATTTGCACCTTCACATCCTTGAGTTGAGTTCTCAAGGTCATCTTCGTATTAGATGTTCATTGCATCGAACATATCCTTGGGAGTCTTCAAGGATGATACATGTGATAATGGAGACGAAAACACTCATCTTTGTTTTGACTAGGTCCTTCTTTTGCTTTGCTTTGACTTCATCTCCCTCTGGATTTGCAGCTTCTTCTTTGACATAGTTCTCCATGTCATGCTTCTTTAAGTATGAGAAACACTCTGTACTTCCATGCTTAGAAGTTCTCTACTCTTTCAAGCTTGTCCTCAATCTTGGTACTGTTTGTCATCATGATAAAAGTTAGAACCTCAAATAGAAATAGAGAGGATAGAACTTACCATTAATATTGCTTTAACTTGATGCTTGATTGAAGGCTCTTCTGGAATACTGCTTCTGGTGGACCTAGGGTTTGACAGAGAAACCCTGATTTTTCAACTTGGGTATCTTTCATATTTGATTGGATAGAAAGATGCGTCTCCTCAAGATGAGTTGAGCAACCTACTTATTTTCCCAAAATTGTGGACAGAACTGCAAAATATCTGATGCCCTAGATTTCTCGACAGAAATTTTAGGTCAAAAATTGAAAGTCCACAACATGAGAAAATTCTTACATAGAAAGATGTGCCCTCCTAGGGAGAGTTTGATGGTCCTTATTTTTCAACTGATTGGTGGAGGGAAGTGCCCAAAACAGGAAGCCCTAGTTTTTCTGTAGTTTTTTCTGCAGAATTGATTGATCTTGTTTCTGTTATAGCTCCGAAGTTTCTACTCCTTAAGGTCTGAAACTTCATCTTGCAGTCGCCTGGTCTATCTTCTTTCCAACCCCACAGGTTAGAGCAGGATTGGATTTACCAAGTCGGACTTATGTGAAGTTTCCCAAGGTGACTTATTTCAGGATTGTTCAACATAGTGAACTTGTACGGACTGCCACATGTCACTATTTCACCTTTGGAGTCTGAAACTTTGACCACAGAAACTACAGTCCGTGTCCTATCTGCAACATCTTGCGAAATTTCATTTGGACCTTCCTAGCCCGAGATATAACAATTCTCCCTAGGTCACTTGTTTAAGGCTGAATTCTAGGAGAGGTTGGAACCCTGAGTTGGAGGAATCATATCTCCTAGATTCTAGCGAATCTAAGGCTGAAAATTTCACACAAGGTACAACAAGATTTCGACTTTGGCCTTTAAAAGTTTCAGCTCCTGAGCCTTCGCCAAACTTGAGTTATAGCGAAAATGCCAAGATGACTATATTTTTCCTTCTAGGGTTTTTAAGCATGAAACCCTAATCTCCAATAGTTGTAGCTGTAGCAGTGTTTTGACTGCAAAAAAACTTCTTTCAAGGTGGCTCTGATACCATGTTAGTTTTTTAATGGTTATACAAGATCTAAAACATTTAGCATGATAACCATAAGCAAAGGATCGCTAAACGAAAGACAAGTACAACAACACAAGAAAACACAAAGATTTTCCTCGGGGAAACTACAAGGGAGAAAACCCTGCAAAACTTCTTTAGTATAGAACTCAACCAGAGCAGTGTAAAACCCAGACAACTGCTTCTCTCTTCTTTCTAGCGCACTTGTTCTTCTCTCTCTTACAAACTTGCTTGAGTGAGTGTGTCATAATGAGAGAGGCGCCTCACCTATTTATATTCATCTGGTGAGTGACTCAACTAACTGACTAGGTCCGCCAGGTTCTCTAATTAGGGCCGACCAACCTAGGAAGTCACAAAATACATTTTATATATTACTTTTGTGGGTATTGTTGCCCCGACTTACAATAGAGGTTTACCTCATGACTTTCACATGACCAATTACATCAAGGACATCTCCGAATGGAGGAATAACATCTTCGAAGGAGAATACAATAAAAGTGCAATAAAATATCTTCCAAAGTTACAATACTTTAACAGGCTTTTCTCTAGCCACTTCAACCATTTCCATCACGCCCCCCTTTCATATTTAATTGCCACATTCTAAGGTTTCTACATATTATTCCTATGTATGGTGGCTAAATTAAAATCAAAAGAGTCAAAGTACTCTAAGGGAAATGGAATTAACTAAGGAATGTGAAGCTATGCCCCCTTGGAAAAAAGCCATGATCCTATGATTGAACTTATCAAAGTTAAATCAAAAGAAAGGACTTGTTATCACAAAATCTCTAGTGTCTTTGATTGTGTAGTCCTATCCAGGATGATAGAGAGCTACAACCACTAAGATTGTTATAGCTAAGGAATCCTACCCCAAAGATGGTGTCACGTTGGTCATGATCCTCTCTGTTTACGCTTCCTAGTCACACTTGAAGTGAAACCAGACTAGCCACAAGAGGTGTTCCTAGTCCAATTTTCTAGAGTACTTTCCAAAAACAATTTAAACTTTCCTAAGTAGTTACTAGACCACCTTCTTGAAAGACCACAGGGTACTTGGGAAACTTAAAAGGAGTAACAGGAAACAGGCACCCTATGGTAAGAATCCTAAGACTTAGTAAAATAGTTAATGAGTGAATGTGTTATAGGCCACTTGTAGAGCTAGCTAGATGTGTATATTGGACTAGCGAAGAAGATACTCTTGGAAGTTGGCACATTCAATGGTGAATCTAACTTGTGAGCAGGGGTAGCGATTTGGAGAGGGCGCTCTAGTGGGGAACTAGGGAGTGAAATTTTTATGTCTTTGATTAATGATTTTTCTCTTTAGATTTCTGATTCATAGTTGCATTTTTCTCTTGCAAATCAAATTGACATTTTGTTGTTTGTTTGACAAGAGGAGGGCGCACTTGGTCACCTAGGGCGCACTTGGCTCGAGCTAGAGTTCCACAAATATTTTTTTAACTTGATCTTTGCGGGAAGAGTTGTCACTACATCAACATTTTCTCGAAGGATCAGGTAAGAATCTCAACTTTCTCTCTTATGTCATTTCCATTCCAACAAGCAACTTAAAATCTACATGTTTAAAACCCTGTAGAATTTTCAGCAAGTTATTTACTAGGAATCTTTAAAATCTAGCAAGTGGGTATTTTTGACCTTGGCTAAAATATGAAGGGGATGATTTTCATGCATTTTTGACCCAATTTACCTTTAGTTTAGGTGTTGGTCTGTTTTTGAAGTGCCCCCCACTTAGCTGCCTAACTAGGGCTTCCAGTTCTTGACTTGTTTCTTGCTTTTGCCCTTTTACAATTGTTCTCAACTTATTCAAGCATAAATTTTAGGTGTTAGGACAACTCTAAATCTTTGATATTTCTACCTCTCGAGCCATTTCATTTTCCTAAGTTCAAACCCCCTAGGGTAGAAATTCATCCATCTTCTCCTAACACTCTTTTCTACTAGATCTTGTGTTTAACACATTAGCTGCCAAGGATTTTATAATATGATTTTAGTATTGTTATATCTCTCACTTTACAACAAGTACTCTCAGTCTCTCTCTTGGTAGCAACCTTTTGTGGTTTAAGGTTCATTGATCAAGATACCTTTGCTTTGATCCCTTGTAAGCTTGTGTGAGTGTCTTGGTTCTTTGCTAGTCTCCTTAGGCTAGTAAGGGTCTCCCCCTTTGCTATCTAATAGCATAAAGTGACAAGAATCCTATTCAGTGTGACAACCACTTGATCTGTGGTGGATAGGGTCCTTGAAGTGTCATCGGTTCAGTTGCCCTTGCCCTCTACCATCCTGGATAGGATGCCCTTTTGTGGTAACTACAATCTGTGTGATGGTAGGACCATTCTATTTATGATGACAATTTGTTATATTTGACTTGTTAAGGATATGGATAAGGTTGTTGGACCTTGTTAGTTAGATTTTGGTCCATCTATTATTATTTTGACTGGTCCTACTAGGACATCTCACTCTTCGAGATTATTTATGCTTTATATGTATTATTTTCCTCATATATCAATGGTGCTCCCCCTTATGTTCACTTGTCAACTTTCAAGTGAGTTAGGAGGTGGAGTTAGGGTTTTCTATTTTTGACCTTATCTTTTGAGAATTTAGCAAGTCTCTCATTTATATAAGAGAGACTCCTCTTATTGTTTCTCTTTCCCAGAACTTGTGGAGAATAAAATTGCTCTTATGTTAGAGTAGTGCATTCTTTTGTAGAAATATCAAATAAGTAGGAGTGTAAGGTTATAATGCTAATGTATTGATCTAACCATCAGGTTGTAGTACTTGCATGAACATCAAGGTAATCTCTTTCATAAGTTTGCACATTTTGCTTACCAAGTAGTATAATATTTAGCTCATGTTATATGTTTTTGGCTGTAGGATTTATTGACTTTTCATGCAAGTCTTTAAAGGATATTTTAACTTTTGAACCATCTACTTAGTGAAACAAGGAGCCATACTTGGCTGTCAAGGACTAAGACAAGGGACATACTTGGTGAAACAAGGAGCCATACTTGGCTATCAAGGACTAAGGCTAGTAAGGATCTCTCCCACATAGCATTCAAAATATTCCTTGTTGAACAAAGTTTGATTTGAAAGAGACATTGACTTTACAAGCTAGGATGGGAGGGTGGATCGAAAACACATATTTTCTCCTAGATGGCTTGTAGTCATTGACCTTGGAATTTCATAATTGGGAAAGGATTTTCAATCAATGACACTCTTGATTTAAGAAATGATTTCAAAGTTTGGAACATGGTCAAAATTCACTTCACAAGACAAAGGATCACCAAGGCAGAGGATCGACCCATCCCGATCAAGGATTGAATGAGGAATATTATCAACATCAAGCAATTCATTCCTTGAGAGTTCCGTAACTAATTAGACAACTTGAAGGTTGTAACAAAGAACACTCTTGGTCAGGTTGACTAATAACCAGATTATCGTCATGCAATTGCTCTTCATTAGATTTCTCATTACACTCAACAAAAGCCAGATAGTCATTACCACCCACTTGACAAGAATATAAAGTGATAAGTTAAGTTTTAGGCTCTTTATCATCCTCACAAATTTCAAAAGTGATTCCGCAGATGGAATTTGCTTATTGTCCTCATTTTCTTCTTCGGTAATATGATTAAAATCATAATTGTGACTAGGATCATTTAAACGTTGATTCAAATTATTGTCGACCATGCAATGATTATGGACTTTCTCTCCAAGAGGATTTTCGATGGACTCATATAGAGGAGGCTCAACTGTGGATGTTTCTTGACGACGATCATTGGGATCCCCACTCTTTATCCATGCCTTCTTTCGGTAATTATGACAAGGTGTTTTGTATGATTTTAACAAGTTTCCCATCAAAGTCAATATTCATGTCAAAATCTTGAGGGTTAGAGATTTGCTCATTATCACACATAACTTCATCATGAGACTCATTGTGATTATTTTCAAGATACTCTATGACATTTCTATAGATTGAAGGCTCAATCAAAAGTTGAATCATAGGCACATTCACTGCTAGCTCAAGAGATGAGGAATCAAATTGATAAGGACAATCATTAGTTATTTCATCATCGGTCTCTTGATTGTTTTCATCAAACTGATCCTCAATAATACAATCATCTTTTGATTTCTCTTCATCATCAATGTTTTCACCCCATTCATCTCTTAACAACATAGTAAAAATGTCATAGTTAGTGATGGACATTCCCGTCTAAGGACTCACCCAGGGCCTGCATATAAACATCTTCATTGCCCGCACCTCTTACTTCCATATAATCCCATGACGTTTGCAAATGATTTTTCATAGATATGGCATTGTTTCCATAGAAGCGAGTCAACCTTTCATGGTATTTGTTTGGCATGGGATGAGGTGCCCCATATATTTCAGAGAAGTCAAAAGGAGACGGTTTAGCTTGCGTTCTAACTACTTTGGCAATTCTGCTTGGGACTTGATTTGAATGTCTAATTGGACTACAAGAATCATTCAACCGACTGTTTTGGTTGCAAGGCCTTGGTTGGGCTAGATGCTTACTTACCTACTTGCTTAAGGTTGAACACTTACTTTAGAAGGTCCAGATTGATAGGGAAAGGTATGGGTGTCATAATAATCTCCAGTTTCAGTTTCATATCCATAGTCGTTCATAATCATTCCCATACTGATATGTTGACCACCATTTGCTTCTTAACTTCGTTTGCCTTTTAAACTCGGTTAAATTTTCATTTATTTCTTTCATGTATTGGAGGAATACATCTGGATTCATTGTGATTTATTGGATGGGTTCACTCCTCAGCGGAGTTGCTAGGTGAATTTAAGATCTCGTTCACCAAAAGATATGTTGTTGGAGAGGTTGAGATGAATGAAAATAAATGATGGCTATGTAAAATCACACAATGAGAAATATAACCACCAATAATTAAATCAGATGGGATATGATTGATAAACAAGCAAGGGAAACACTTGATGGCACCTGAGGTAAGCCTCTACCTCCCCGACAACGACGCCAAAAATGTTATCATAGTTCTTGTAGCTGCCCCTTGAGAGAGTCCTATCTAGGATGGTAGAGGGGGATGGCAACTGAAGTTGTGATTTAAGAGGGTCTCGATCTTCGAATGATGATCGGAAGTCACACCAATCAAGACTCTCTTCACTATATGCCAAATGATGGATATGGCAAGGGGGGAGACCCCAGCCTATCTGTTAAAGTTAGTACAGCTACGAGACTCTAGAAGGTACTTTAGGCCAGAGTAAGACTCTAGAAGGTACCCTAGGGCCCCCAGTAGTCTCCTGGGTTCTTGGTCTAGGACCAAGCAGGTTGATTCCATGGCAAAGCCCCTAGCATGTGGCTAGGGCCCCTATTTGCCGCTAGGGTATTCTTCTCTAGGACCAAGGACGTGATGTCCAAGTAGATCCTGCAAATAGATGTAGAGACATATTCTAGTCTTGGACCAGGGACGCGATGTCCAAGTAAGTCCTGCAGGTAGTTGATCAACCTTCAGTGTGAGACTGAAACTCAACTTAGTACTGGGAACCATTCTCCGAGAGAATGGAGGACCCAATCAGGGTCCAGGGTTGATCAACATGATTTAGTGTGAGACTGAAACTCAGCCTAGGGCTAGAAGCGATTCGTTAAGAATGATATGTGATGCCCCCTCTCCTAATCGATTATAACTTATTGCTAGGTTGCTTCTCAAGGGATTGGCCACCCCTTGACAATGTCCCTAGCACCTAACCTTTAGAAGCAATGTTGAGGACCTAAGGATTGTACCATTTGTTTGGATCTTTCCCCTTATACAGTGATGACAAAATATATAAAACAATGTACCTTGAGAGAGAGAAAAGATCAAAGTCTTTGGTCTTGTTGGTCCTTTAGCTGAATGCTTGTCCACCCTTATAAGTTCACCTTAACCTGTGAGTATGTGGGTTGTTGTGACCCTCTTGGTTGACACTTGGTCCTCTACCTTACTTGGTCCTGGCACTCTTACTTGTGTGCACCTTTGATTATGATGACTCCTACTTTATGGATTTTTATCCCAAGTGTATTTACCTTATGGTTTATTAGAGGACCATTGGACCATTTATTGTTATGGTGAATTCATGTTTTAAAAAGGACCTTTGATGGACCTTTTACCTTGTAACCTTATTATAAAACCATTAACATTTATTTTATGGTTTTATATTTACCTTTGGACCATTTACTTACTTTATGATTTTATTATTATAAAATCTTTGAACCACTTTTACCTATCTTAACCTTATAAATTGACGAGGTTACCCTTCATGCCTTTATCGATTTGGAAGCTTTCCTACTTACCTTCACATATGTTTTTCTGCTTACTGCCAGTTACGAACTCACTACTAGCGTGTATTTTTCCTAGCGTGTCTTACCTCTTTCGCTGGTTGCAACTCCATCCTCTGACCACTGTTGTTTGTGCGTGTGCTGACCGGGACTGAAACTTGCTTCTACGTCATACTCCTTCTAGATCTTTCCCATGAGTCTCCCACGACCTAGTCTATCGGCTCCTCCCAGCATGACCCCGCTGGATCCACCACCTCGATCTAGTCTGTCGGCTGCTTCACCATGGCTTGTCTTCATGCTGTTTCAGTGTGACCCTGTCCGCCGAATCCACCACCTCAATCCAGTCTGTTAGTTGCTTCACCGTGGCTCGTCTGCCGGCTGCTTTAGCATGACCCTGTCCGCCGGATCGACCACCTTGATCCAATCTGCCGTCTGCTTCAGCGTGACCTTGTTCTCCGGATCCACCACCTCGATCCTCTGCTGCCGACTACTTCTCTGTCCGTTGGATCCTCTGTTGTCGACTGCTTCTTTGTCCGCCAGATTCTTCACGGAGGCTGATTGCATGTCTTTTTTGCTCCGCAGGTGATTGGGCTAGCTCACGGTTTACTATCTCCTACGTATGACCGTGGGATCCTCCACCGTGACTGTGCACACACCATCGTATCTCTCCTCTTGCCTACAGTCTCTATCCTATCTTGGTTATGTACACACCAGCGTGACCTCACACCTGTGACTTCGTTCTTGATCACGTAAGCTACTTTCAGTTTGACTATGTAAGTCATTATCAACAGTATGACTGTGTGTCAGTGTGACTGAACTGCTATTTTGATTGTAGAATCCGAGGTATACCTAAACTCTCTCTCTCAAGGTACGTTTATTGTTTACTTAGTTTGACTTGTCCCTTTAGTATAAGGTAGATCCAAATAAGGCAGCAGATCCAAATAATGGAACTATTTGAGTATAAGGCAGATCCAAATAATGGTTAGGATTCCTTAGTTTTCTCCTGTACATTATTTTATGTTTTTACGTTACATGGCATTTGAGATTTATTAGTTTTTTGTACATGGCATTTGGTGAAACATCTCAATGACCAACTTTAATGCAGTGACCAGCAGAGCGTTAAAGTTAGACTAACTTTAATGCAGTGACCAGCAGAACGTTAAGTGGAAAGAGATGAAAATTGTGTTGTTTTGTTTCATTACAGTTTAAATTTAATTAAACAGTACTATTGTTTATATGTTCTTGCATTAAGTTTACTACTTGTGTTAAAACACATCTAACCTTGAATTTCAACACTATCCTTGCGTAAAGACCTATAAGATAGGATACCTAACAAATCCAAACCACAGACACACAAGAGATATCCTATGAATGAAACCTTAGGTCATGAATGGATGCTATTGAGGGCGGCTTGAATTGATTAATTGTGATTCAAAAGATGTAACAACAGGCATAAATGATTACTCCTCAATAGCTTACAAAATAAAATGAAGTCCTAGGTTAGTTAAGTGCTAGGAATGGATGAGTAAAATACTACCCTAGGGGGTTTAACTTAGTCAAATAATAATTCCCAAAGGTAGGATTTAAATCAACGTATAATGGCTGTCCTAACACATGAAAAATACTGCTTGGGTGAAAGATACATACGATAACAAAACACCACAAGCAAGATACAAATAAAAAACCAAAACTACAACTACCTAGACAAGAGGAGCGCATTCATAAACATACCAGTGCCAAATCTAGAGGATAAATGGAGTCAAAACAATGCATTATGCGATATTCAGTCTTTAAAGGTTTTAAGATATGGCTAAAAGTACCCAAATGTCAGATTTCTTTAGTTCGAAGTAAATGACTTGCCGAATTTTTAGAGGGTTTTAATCAGTTAAATTGTTTAAGCTGACTAGTGGAATGGAAACAAAAACAAGAGAAATGATGGAAGAACTTACTTGCTTCTTGAGAAAATGCTGGGATAATGACAATTTGTTCCTGCAGAGATCAAGTGAGAAGAAGGTGGTGGAATTCGGGAGTGGGCTGTATTGTACAAGGGTAACCCTACTATTTGAGCATATGCATAAGTCTTGACACCATAGTATTTAACCATTCAATTGTTAGTCCAAATACAACCACAAAATACATAATCACCATGCGGCTACCACACATGACCAGTCATACCTACTAAGATAATCAGGCAAGACAAACCTCATGCCGTATACCTGCTCAATCACCTCATTATCTAGATATGAAGTGCCTCTGACAGTCCGGGGGCAAGGAAGATGTATATCAGCCACCTGCTCTGCTGCATTGATAAAGTGAAACCATGGTCTAACAAGTGTCTCTTCAGGGTCATGCAGGCTAAAAAATGAAAAGGGGAACCCATTCTGTCTCTGCAGCTACTATGCCACTGATTATCACTGTGAGAATAGTAGGCTCATCTCAGTGATGGACTGGCTCAAGTCTAGGACAAACTGCCCTGAATCATCATTGTAGCCCAACTACTATGGATGTGATAATAGTACCTAGCAGTCCCTTTGACCTATTTATGGTCACTTGTTATACAATAATAAAATTATCTTATCTTTTCTAGGTTTGGTCATGCAGTCAGTCTTCCAGCCATGGTTTCTTCCCCATGACCTTGGATGTTAGGAGAGCTAGAGTTCCTTGCTTTTGTTCCCCCTTGTATCATGCTATTAGTTCCCCGCAATCCTGGTTACTCCCCCGAGGAATTCATCTGCCAGTGCATTGACCATTTTATACTGATTGGTGACTCTGATGAGGAGCCTGCCTCTTAGGCCCATCTCCTCAGACTTGACAGCTAACTCTAGCATGCCTCGATAGTTGATATCCTCTCTTTTGTACTGTACCTAGTTTCAGCTTTTAGATTTCTCCTGTACCTGTATCTTCTCTTGTAGTATCTTTTATCTAGTAATCTTTATCTGTATCTGCTTTTGATAGCGTGGACACTGGATATGGGAGCTGATTTAGTACTCCCACTTTGTACTTATGCTGGAAGTATACTTTTGTGGTCATTCGTTAGACATTAATAAAATTATCTTTATCTATTTTATCTTCTTATTGATAACACATTGGAACTTTGAAAATCTGTTCAATAAGCACTGTCATTGAATGCTTAATAAATTGACTTCAATTTTGTGATTTTGCATAATTTTCTACAGGATTTCTTTAAGTAGGATTTGTAACACTGTTTCTAGTATGCTGTTTTCTGACCCTGAATAGAGTGTGTCCACTTTTATACTAATAGAGGAATGTGCTATTTGAAAAGAAAGTGTTTGAAAGAGTGAAATTTTTGTGCTATCTGAAAAGAGTGTTTGCAAGAGTGTAGAAAATTATTTCATGGTACTGGATTTGCAGTAATGAACGTGTGAAATTCAATTTTTGACAGCCACCTTTTATATCTTTTAGGCTTTTTCTGGTATACCATACTCATTGCACTTGAATGATTTCTTGTTTGATGCAGTTAGATTTAACAGTACGCAAAGGTGAATGCAGAGAGGTTCGATTTACTGCAAAAACAGTGAGTACATTTCCCATTTCTTGACAGTTTGATATTAATTATCATGCTTAAGTCACATTTAATGGGAAAAATCCTGATTTTAACCCGAAACACTTAGTACTTCAAGGAATAAATAAAAGAGGTGTAGGTCTGGACGAGATTCCTTGATTTTAAAAGATCACTCTTCTTGAATTTCTAGGAACCTGTATAAGTCTTGGTTTGCAAAATATTCCATGTTCTTAATGTCTGAGCTTCCAGTATATAACCACCATGTGGGCATTAATTAATTGCAGAAGATCCCCGAGACAGAGAACATTGACACATGTTATATAGAAGGCTGAATACCAGAAGGATTCTTGTTTTTGAATTCTTTATTCTGATCATAGAGTTGCTCCCATCTCTTTTAGATTCCTTTGTTTGAAATGACAATAAATAAACATGAGTTTATTTAAATTGAAAACTTCTCAAAGGATGAAAATCCATGGCTAATTAAATAATATAAATCCCAGTCCAGTATCATAATTAGAGCTATAAAACTCTGTAAAGAAAGCAGTCTTGCTGATATAGGGGAACTTTTAGAGCCTTTGAAGTCCGATCTGTTTACTTACAACCAATGAGACTAGAATTCCAACAGCAATGGACAGCATAAAAAACACCATGAAATGTTGAAAGAATAAAAATTTTAGACTGCAATCAGCTTCAATATAAACAGTGATAGAGGTTTATTGATAAAAATTGGGAGTTACACATCAATATTCAAATAATTTTCCTGAACAGAAGCTAAGTGAAAATCTTGACTGGGAAGGAAAAAATGTAACCTTCAGCTGCCTTGATGACAAATTTGAAATTGACAATCGTAGCTCTTTGAAGAAGCACACACAATCTCTTATTCCAAAAATATTGCTTCCGTACAGTTCCAGCCTATTTATATATAGGCTGCACAATGATGTGGGGATATTTTTCTTCGAAATTAACAATCTAACTACCTTTTCCCAACTAACAGCATTGTTTTTATTTAATGCTTAACATGCTTATCATAATTAACATCTCTGTTCCAACTTAAAGCTTCTATGACTAACAACCTATTCTGACTAACAACTGTAAATTTCCTTAAAACTCAAACTTGATCTACACAGTATATTTTTAATTTTTACTGATAACCACACATGAGTTTCTTTACTAGTAATGCAATGGAAAATAAATACTGAGAAACATATAACAATAATCACATCAATATACACAGTATTTTTGGGTATGGAAACTCCCAGAAAAACCCAAGATGGGAAAACCGGTGCAACAGTCAGATAAGAAATTTTACTACGAAGATATAGAAACAATACAATCCAGTAGATCAATTCACCCAACCTGGCAAAATAGAACCTCCACGAATCACTGAGAAAACCCAGCAAATCAATATGGTTCCCCTGCGTAGCTGTACGACCTCCTGTGTCAGCAGTACGGTCCTTTGCGTCAGTGGTACGGAATCCGTACGGTCCTGCGTCAGCTTTACAGAATCCGTACGGTTGTTGTACGACCTCTGCCTGATGTGTACGACCTCCCTCTCGATGATCTCGTATGTCTCTGTGCTCTGCCTGATCAGTCGGCAAATCCTCCAGGTGAATGCTCCTCTGTCTTCTTTGCAAACTTCTTCCTCTAACTTCTCTGTTTGTTCGTGTGTGTATGTGTCTTCTCCACCAAATCTTCTTTTAACTCAATGGCCAAGAGAAAACTCTAACTCTCACTATGGATCAATGGATGAGATCCTATAGTGAGATCAATGGCTAAGATTATATTAGCCATCACTTAAATTATTTTCACTTTACTTTATAAAAGTGACTCCATTAAGTCAATTAATAATTAGATCACTTAATGTACTTTCCTAAGTCCAAACTTAGTAAAATCACATTAATACATTTGACTTCTTGCTTTATGTCTTCGAGCATGCAAAGACACATGCAATGATAGAAGACCTTCCTTGTTGCCACTTTCTAACACTCTCTCAACAAGGAAGCGATTCGGTAGCAACCCCAACTTGTCTTTGAATTTCACAAAACTGTGCTTGCAAAGTGCTTTGGTGAAAATGTCTGCCACATGCTCATTTGTCTGAATGTACTCCAACTGAGTGGTTCCTTTCTGTACATAGTCTCTCAGGAAGTGATATCGGATATCAATGTGTTTGCTCTAGTCATGGAACACTAGATTTTTATATAGCCTGATGCCACTCTGATTGTCACTGTGAGCCACTGTCGCCTCTAGCTCACACTCAAATAACCCTGAAAGCAACTTCCTCAACCAATCTGGCTGCCATGTACTCAGCCTTTGTCGAGTTCAATGCAACTGACTTCTGCTTCCTGCTGAACCAAGAGACAACCCCTGATCCGATGTTGAAGCAGCAACCTGAAGTGCTCTTCCGGTCTTCTACACATCCTGCCCAGTAAGCATCTGTGAAGCCTGCTAACTGTACACTCCCACTGCACTCATAAACCAACCCGTACTCCACTGTACCTCTAATGTAGCAAAGCACATGCTTCGCAGCTGTCCAATATACTCTTCGAGGGTCCACCATGAACTGCCTCAACGAGTTGACTGCAAAGCTAATGTCCGACCGTGTGTTGATCAGATACATGAGCGATCCGATAAGCTGGCGATACAATGTAGGATCAAACCCCTCTGACCCCGATGCATTAATCTTCAACCAATTGGAAACTAGAGGTATGGATTCTGGACATGGGTTTGCAGTCCACCATCCTGAATCTCTTCAAGATCTCCACTGCATACTTCCCCTATCCAATGAAGAAGCATCCATCTCTTTGTTATACCTCCAAACCTAGGAAGTAATGAATCAACCCAAGGTCTTTCATCTCAAACTCAACTGCAAGGTTGGACTTGTAGTCGTCAATCAACCTCTGATCTCCTGTAAGAAAGAGATCATCTACATACAATACCAGTATGAGAGGTGTTAAAGTTAGTGCAGCTGCGAGACCCATTCTCAGAGAATGGTTTCCTAGTCAGTTGACTAGGACAGAGTAAGACCCTAGAAGGTACCCTAGGGCCCCCAGTAGTCTCTTGGGGTTCTTGGTCTAGTACCAAGCAGGTTGATGCCATGGCAAAGCCCCTAGCATGTGGCTAGGGCCCCTATATGCCTCTAGGGTATTTTGGTCTGGGACCAAGGATGTGATGTCCAAGTAGAGTCTGCAGGTAGAGGCAGAGATATATTCTGGTATACGACCAGGGACACGATGTCCAAGTAGGTACTGCAGGTAGTTGATCAATTTTTCAGTGTGAGACTGAAACTCAGCTTAGTATTGAGAACCATTTTGCGAGAGAATGGAGGACCCGGTTAGGGTCTAGGGATTGATTAACTTGATTTAGTGTGAGACTGAAACTCAGCCTAAGGCTGAAAGCCATTCATTAAGAATGGAAGATAATGATGTCCCCTCTCTTAATCGGTTATTGCTAGGTTGATTCTCAAGGGACTGGCCACCCCTTGACGATGTCCCTAGTACCTAACCTTTAGGAGCAGTGTCAAGGACAAAAGGATTGTACCATCTGGTTGGATCTTCCCCCTTATACAGTGATGACAAAATATATAAAACTATGTACCTTCAGAGAGAGAAAAGTATTTGGTCTTATTGGTCCTATTTGATTGATTGTCCACCTTTACGGTTCACCTTGATCTTGTGGTTGTTGAATCTTGGTCCTATTC
>LPNX010099692.1:909384-926683 GCA_001517045.1 Pseudotsuga menziesii
TTTGTGGGCCTCTGTTAATTCTATCCTAAGTAAATTTTTTATATACCCTAACCTATTTAAGGAAGAGATTATTTTTAGTTTCCACACATGTGATTTTGGGATCTCACCACGACTTACCTTCACGGGCTTGGATTTTGATTTTTCACGGCACGGCTTACCTCCACGGGCTTGGATTCTGATTTTTTATTTTTCACGGGCTTGGATTCTGATTCTTGATTTTTCACGGGCTTGGTTTCTGACAGGCTTGATCTCACGGGATTAATTTCTTGGTCTGGTCTTCACCGATCTCCTTCACAACTGTCGCAGGTTCCCTTGTCTTTTATCAACCACTTTTTGTAGTAGCTACTTGTGTTCTTCTGCTGCTGTCCGTGTACTTCTCTAGCAGTTGCCTGTGTTCTTCTGCTACTGTCCGTGTATTTCTCTACCAGCTGCTTTCTCCATGGGTTTACTTCATCGAGATCTTTGCACTCATACCCTGCTATTTCACTCCACAAGTTTTTGCTCTTGCTTGGTCTTCACGTCATGAGTATTGCCTTAGTGTTTTGATTGGTCATGAGTATTTCCTCAGCGTCTTTGCTTGGTCTTCACGTCACGATTTTTTGTCTCAGCATTTTGATTTTCCCTCTGCCACGGGTCTACCTTCACGATTGTGTATCTGTCACAGGTTTTACCTCTGTGTTATTCTGCATGGGGTTTACTGCGATCTATTCTTTGCACAGGTTGAGTTTTTCTGTTTGATCCACCCTGACTGGTTTCGGAAATTTGTTCATCGTGAATTTGTTGGTAGAGTGCGTGACTGCACATCTTTCACTCTGAGTGCATCTGTGTGATTCTCCTTGACTGCACTGCTAAATTGATTGAAGAAACTAAGGTCTGTTTACTCCCTCTCTCTCTCAAGGTACGTATATGGTTCAACTAGTTTGACTTGTCCTTTCAGTGACAAGATCAAACTCAGAACTAACTGAGTATAAGGCGGATCCAACAATGGTTAAGATTCTTTATCTTCTGTAGTTTACTTGAGATTTAGTTTATTGCACGTGTTATTTATTATTTTTCTGTACATGATAGTTGATGAAACATTTCAATGATCAACTTTAACGCAGTGACCAGCAGAGCATTAAGATAACGTAGCGACCAGCAGAGCGTTAAGATAACGCAGTGACCAGTAGAGCGTTAAGTTGAAAGAAATGAAAGTTATGTTGTTACGTTTTATTACAGTTTGAATTTTACCTCAGTTCTTTATATGTTCATGTATTGAATTTTAGTACTTGTATTAACACTCATATAACCTGTAAAAATCAACAAGAGGCACCTCACTTGATAAGAAGTACAGGTTGTGGTCTGCCTCACTTCGCTGGAAACCCATCTCCCGTAGATAGCTGTCTATCCTCGAGTACCATGCCTAAGGTGCTTGCTTGAGCCCATAAAGAGCTCTCTGCAACCTGCATACATGCGACTTCTTGTTCTCCACATCGAGCCCCTTGGGCTGCTCAATGAATACCTCCTCCTCTATAACCTAAGTCACCTGGTTCGAGTTCGTGTTTGAATTTGGAGACCTTGAAAATCGACAAGGAAAAATTTGGTGATAAAATTCGACAAAAAATTCGTGTCTATAAATTTTGAAAATTAAAAATATTTTATTTTATATATAAATATTAAATATATTATAATATATATTGAATTATTTAAATTATATATACTTTATTCAATATTTTATATATAAATATTAAAATATAATAATATATATTACTTTATTTAAATATTAGATAATATATTTTATAGATAAATATTGAATATAAAAATACATATTGATTTATTTGAATAGAAAACTTTAATAAAATTTATTATGATTTGCCTGTTAGCTGTCCACACCCTTGACCAATCAAGATCAAATGAACGTGATCGAACAAGACTAAGCCTTCCCTTCGAGCCTTGACCACGACTTGTAGGCTACCGGAATTGACAATAAAGAAGCTAGAAACCAGAGTCCCGACTCACGATGACTTGCTTGAACTGCGACTTGCGGGAACCACCAACTGCCAGAACCAGAAGCCGTCGAAACAGACAGAAAGAGATCCCCGACACCGACTCACGATGAATGGTTGGAACTGCGACTTGCCGGAACCACCAACTGCCAGAACCAAAAGCTACCGAAACAGACAGAAAGAGATCCACAATTTGTCGGAACCGACCAGGGCACGAAATACGACTCACCAAACTTCATGGCGACTGCGAGCTCATACTCTAATACTCTAAAAAATTCACCGAGTAACAAAGTCACCGACGGGAGAAAGGGTTTACCCACTTGAAAATCGCCGATTTTTTTAAACAAATTCGGGTTCCTCCAAAATTTAGCGATTTTCGATTTTGAAGGCGAAAAATCGCCGAACCCGATGACTTAGTCTATAACTCCGTTGAGGAAGGAAGTCTTGATGTCCATTTGATGAACTCGCCAACCCATCTCTGCTGCTAATGAGATAATAGTCCGAATAGAAGAATATCTAGCGACAAGGGCAAAGGTCTCCTCATAGTCAATGCCTTCCTTCTGTGAAAACCCCTTTGCCATGAAGCACGCCTTATACTTCTCCACGCTTCTGTTTGCTGCATGCTTTACCTTGTAGATCCATCGAGATCCCACCACCTGTTTTCCCTCTAGCCTCGGCACAACCTTCGATACCTGGTTTTTCATGATGGAGTCATACTTCTCAACCATAGCCTCCTGCCACATATCATGTTGTGCAACCTCCTCGAAATTGGAAGGTTCGGAGTTAATCAACTCCGTCATCAATGCCATATAGCTAAGCTTCTCTGGTGGCTTGCTCTGCCTCATGGAGCTATGTGGAAGAGTCACCTGCCTAGAATCCTGAACTGTGGACCTAAATCGCTTAGGTCGTGGCCTAGTGTCTACCTACTGCAGCTGCTGGATGTCCTCCTGCTGCGGCTCATTCTCCAAGTCAATGACTAAAGGATCCTTTCCACCTGACTCCCTCTAACTATTAGAACCTATGCTTTGTGTCTATACTTGTACCTGTACCTCTGGCTCCTCCAACTTGACCCCCGAGTCCTGTGTTGGCTGCTGCTGTGCTGGTAAGTCCATAGATCTTCGTAAGGCTCTGTCCTCATCAAATTGGACATCCCTGCTCACAATGATCCTCTTGCGAGCCGGAATATATACTCTGTATGCCTTCGAAGTCTCGCTATAACCAACAAGTAACCCCTTCTCTCCAGAAGGGTCCAACTTCTTCCTAGTGTCAGCATGAATGTGACAATAGCAGACACTCCCAAATATGCGTAAATGGCTCACATATGGTCTAGTGCCTGTGAATACCTCCTCGAGTGTCTTTCTCCCTAAAGCTGTATGGGGACACCTGTTCTGAATGTAAACTGCGATTCTGTATGCCTCGGCCCATATGAATAGTGTTAATCCTTGATCAAATAGCATGGCCTTGGTTGCTCATACCAATGACTTGTTCGTTCTCTCCACCACTTTTTTCTGCTGCAGGGTATGAGGAACGCTGTGCTCCTTCTTGATCCCCTCTAATGAACAAGACTCCAAGAACTCATTGGAGGTATACTCACCCCTGTTGTCTGTCCTCAACATTCGAATCTTCCTTCTTGTCTGGTTCTCGAAGAGAGTCTTGAACTCTCGAAACCGCTCGAAGACCTTTGATTTGGCCTTTAGGAAATAGATCCAGGTCTTCTTGGAATAGTCATCAATGAAAGTGACGCAATAACTGTAGCCACTGAACAATTGGACACTCATGGGTCTGCAATCCTAATGCACCAAGTCCAAGGTCCCCTTAGACTTGTGCTCACTCTGTGGGAAAGGTTTCTTGATGTTTTTCCCCAACGCACAATCCTTGCAGTGGTTATCCTTCTCCTCCTGTACCTGAGGAACTCCAATGTCTGCCTGTCTCAAATGCCTCAATGCTCCATGGTGTAAGTGTGCCATCCTCCTATTCCACAACTCACCCCTTCAGCTGTTGCTGTTGACTAGAGCCTTTGTAGGCTCGAAGTGTAGTCTGTACATCTTCCCGCTCCATATCCTGATCATTCGACCTTGACTCCTGTGTGACCCCTTGGGCCTGATATACACTCTCCGATCTCAGAACTTCACCTGAAAACCCTTGCCCTCCAGGTTGGAAACGGATATGAGGTTCTTGGTCAAACCTGGAACATACAAAATGTTAACAAAACTAAGGGTTTGCCAGACTCCCTTTGAAACGAAATAGTACCAACTCCTTGCGCTTGATATTGCGCATCATCACCCAGCTCAATGTGGAGATTTAATACACCCTCTTGCAAGCTCTTGAAGAACCTCTTTTGTCTTGTCATATGACAAGATGCTCCACTGCCAATGTACCCAACGCTGCTACTTGTGGTGCTTTCCATGCAAGCTATCAAACAAAAGTCTCCGTCGACGTTTTTGTTGAACTCCCCCACCTCTACAGAACATGCTGTCTGGGTATTGTTCTTCTTCTTTTCTGGGCATTGGGAGGCAAAGTGTCCTTGCTTGTGGCAGATAAAACATTTGACTTTGGACATGTCAATGTTCTTCTTACCACCTTTCTTTTTCTTTGCCTTGCCCTTGCTCTTCCCTGCTAGGGCTAGAGCTTCTTCATCCACAATCTGTGAAGCACTGTTGGATGAATCGGAACCTTGGCTCATGTGGGTCTCCTCCTGCACAAAATCATCCCACAATCTTTGCCTTCCAGGGAGCTTCTCCCTAGCCACCACACCTTTTACAAAAGTGTTCCATGGATTAGAAAAGCCATTGAGATCTATCCGAATTAGCTCCTCATCCTCAGTCTTAGAGCCAACTGCTCCAAGATCGTCTTTGATCTGTGTGAGCCTTGTGAGATAAGGCACCACTCCTTTACCCTTGGCCATCTTGGTACTGCGTAACCTCTCCTGCAACACCATTTTCTGGTTTTCGTTCTTGCTCTGGTAAAGTCCTTCCAAAGCCTTCCATTGTGGGCGTCCAAAGAGCACCCATGTAATGTCCCACGTCAATACGAGCTAAAGTTTTCACAATTTAATCACGTGAAGTAAGTTTCATGGGACCTTTTATGTCTTTATGGCCATCGATTACCCATCCAAAATACGCCCACTGGATTTATTCCACTTTACATTCACACTGCTGTAACTTATGCTGATGCAGTTTGGCTTGGGATTTTTGTCAAACAGCTGGTGCCCTTACTTAGAAACACTTGTACACAAACTGCTGCTAAGTCACCTGGTTCGAGTTCGTGTTCGAATTCGAAGACCTTGAAATTCGACAAAAAGTCGGCAATAGAAATTTTGGCGATAAAATTCGATATAAAGTTTGAATGACTATAAAATTTGAAAAAAAAAGCTATTTAACATCCTAACAAAAAAAACTTAAATTCTTTCCAAATCACATAACATCCTTTAGCTTAGATGCAAATATTAACAGGTTTTTAAACTAAGTTGTACACAACTAACCAAAAAAAATCATATCATATAAATTATATTATCAAACCAAAAGAAATTAACATTAATTTAAAAAAAAATTTAAAATAGATAAATTAATATAAAAGAAATAAAAAGTTATTTATTTAGACTAGAAATAGCATTTATATTACTTAATCCCAGGAAAACAGCATTTATATTTATTAATCAAAATAATATTTATATCTATGCATCGTATCCATCCCCGTTTTCAGTTCCATCGAATATATTAACCATCGGCACCGCTTCATCTGCCTCAACAGAATGACAGCTCCAAATGTTGGCGCCTCTCCTCTCTCACGAAATGGTTATGCCTCAGCAACTGCAGACTAAAGGCTTCCTTTGCGACTCACGGAATGACAGCTCCAAATGTTGGCGCCCTCTCCTCTCTCACAAAATGGTTCACGACAGCAGATCACTCACAGACTGTTGCAATGAGTAATGAGTTGACCCAGACGTAGTTTTGGTCATTGGCTAGAGTTTACCAGCGGGCCGCATGGTTATTTTCCTTTAAAATCGTCGAATTTCAACGATCTAGTTCGCCAGGCACAAAAAAACGGCGATTTTCGATTTTTATGGCGAAAAATCGCCGAATCCGGTGACTTAGAACTGCTGTAGGCGATTGTAACACAAACTAGACTTATGAAGCACTGTTTGGTTTATGTATTTCGTCAAACATTTGAGGGAGAGTTGGTTGTAGTTGACTGTGATTTTTCTAGACTGTAATCTGATTTTTACATGTTACCCATTTGCTTATCTCATGGACAAATTGTCTAGTTCTCACCATAAACAATACTATTTCATGACAAATAATAATCAGCACTAAAAATCAGACTTCAAAACACAAGATTAGATCTGATTATTAATAAAAATAGACTGTGTACATGCCTGAGAAAAATGGACGGAATATTAAGAAGATACACCCATAGTTGAGAAGATAGGTGCTCCCATAATAGTTGTTTGCTTCCCCCAAGGACAACGACTCCTCCTGAAAGGTAAACGAACCAACAACAAGAGGGCTTCTGTATGTATCACTGTAATATGATAATATCCCTTCAGACTGAACACGCTGCTACGGAATAATGATTGATGAAATTGGTGTCAAATGCATAAGCTGCTACAGGAATGTTCCTTCTACTCTTGTTGACTGAGGTGCCCTTCTCTATGTAAACATGTTCCAAAATACAGGCTTTATTATTGCATTCTGTTTGGGTCTTGAATCTTACCCTTGGCAAAATATGTTACTGCTAGAGCGCCTTTCCTCAGACTGTGCAAGCAACCAATGCGTCCTCTCTTCCTAGCTTGGATACTCACGTTTCTCCTCCACTGAATTCACTATAGCAGTCACAAGTGCGCCCTCCCTGAGTATGGCAAGAAGGCTCCCCCACTAACACGCCCTTCCAAGAGATGACAATGGAAACCACTGTAAGTAATGAAGTATAGATCTGGAAACTAGCCCAAACAGTTCACTGTTGAAGTCTTCACCGATTGTTGTTGAAATCTCTGCATAAGTGGCTACAGGAAGGTTCTTTCTCCCCTAAATGCATACCACGTTACCCAATGCAATTGACAGTGCTGAGACTGTCCCTTAGAATTTTCAACTGTTGCTACAGGATACTCTTTGGTGGAGTTGACAGCGGTGGTAGTGAATTTACTGATCGGAAGATGGCTGTAGCTGCTGTTATATATAGTCAGATCTGAAGATAGCATGAGATGGGAAGTATGTAGCATAAGTGAAGCGCCCAGCTAGAAGTACTTTGATTTGCTGCCCTAAATTGAATATGCAGCTGTAGATGTGTCTAGATCCCTGCAAATATTGATGAATGTACAGTTGTATTGAAGCACAGTGATAGATCTGAATGATCTATCCTCTTGAATTGACTAGGTGGATAGATTTCGCCACCGAACCCAATTGTTGGCTAAGGAATTCACCCTCAACCCTAAATAGCTCTCAGAGCTCTCCAAACCTGTCTCCAAAAAGATGAATAATAACAATGATACCCTTTTGGTTCAACTAACCTTTTTATATAGCTTTTAGGGTTTGCATGTCACTTTTAGGGTTTGCATACCACTTTTAGGGTTTGCATGCATGTCACTTTTAGGAAAATTACAGCCCACAAGGAACGCCTGCAAGGAGTGCCCACAAGGAGCACCCACAATGCGGTCTTCTTCCTGGAAAGGTGAGGGACTATATGGTCCTTCACTCCATCCAAGATGATCAACATAGCTATGGAATCTAACTTCTTTCACCTTGCCAACTCTGTCGGATCTGTGGGCGCATCCTTCGTGGAGTTAATGTGCTTCTCTGCATCATTGACATTCTGAATCCTCATGATCCTTTCTTTCCATGTAGGAAAGTTTTGAGCCCATTCGAGTCTATCCTCGAGTCTCAACTGTACGACCATAGTGAAGTGTACCTGTCAAACCCTAGATATGAACTCTAGGTTTGTGTCTTTAATAGATCTGCCCCCCATCTATCAATACTGCTACTGTTTCTCAGATTTAGCTCAAAACTCAAACTTGAGTTACACAGTATATTTTTTAATTTTTACTGATAACCACACATGAGTTTCTTTACTAGTAATGCAACGGAAAATAAATACTGAGAAACATATAACAATAATCACATCAATATAGACACAGTCTTTTTGGGTGTGGAAATCCTCGAAAGAACCCAAGATGGGAATACGGTTGCAACAGTCAGATAAGAAATTTTATTATGAAGATATAGAACAATTATAATCTAGTAGATCAGTTCACCCAACCTGGCAAAATAGAACCTATGTGAATCACTGAGCAAACCCAACAAATCAGTATGGCCCCCCTGCGTAGCTGTACAACCTCCTGTGTCAGCAGTACGGTCCTCTGCGTCAGCAGTACGAAATCCATACGGTCCTACGTCAGTCGTACATAATTCGTACGGCTGCTGTACGACCTTTGCCTGATGTGTACGACCTCCCTCTTGATGATCTCATACGACTCTGTGCTGTTCACTTAGTGAAAAATCCAATATTCCATAATCATGTAGTGGTGGAAGAAGGTAGGATCCTGTTGGAAAAATTGATACTGATATGAATACTGTAGATATGCTTAAAAAGCTGATCAAGATAAATAAGTTTGAATGGTGCAAAACTTCTCTAGGCTTGCTAAAAATGTGATGAAGGCAGTGTTGGACAATTGACACTTGGATGGGGAAACATAGGCATGGAAACTTCTTGTATATCGACTTCAAGTGGGGGAATGTCAGGTAGTGAAGTCAATATCCATATCTTTGATATTTTCCTAGAGTGTGGTACATGGATAACCCTACGAGTGATTTTGTATGCGTGGGAGGGGGGAGGTTTCTAGTGTATTTCGGCTCCTTTTGTATAAAAAGGGAATGGCCCATGGCATTTTTTTGTATAAGAAAGTATTGTAAGCTCATTATCTACTTATAATAATATTCGAAGCTGCCATTGCTTTGTGGTTTTACTTGTGCACACCATGGTTTCCACGTAAATATCATGTTTTTTTGTTATTGTTGTTTGCTTTTATTTTATATTTTTCTAACATCTTCAAGGTCACACTTACAAAACTCAACACCATTTATGGGAATATGCATTAAATGGGATTTAACCCTGGCATATAATCTAGATGCCTTTCCAATGCTCAAAGCAAAGCGTACATTGGATGAATGTTGTCCCTTTGACACCCTTGGGCCCTTTGTCCTCCCCACATATTCCATAGTGGAGTGAGAAGATTTTTTGAAACCAAGGGGGGAGAAATTTGAAAAAATATTTTAAGAAAAGAAATCTGAAAATGAAATTTCAACACTAAGAAAATACCTTTGCAACGGAAGATTTGAGCACCAAGAGCAGTTATCCACTCACCTTTTCACCGTTCATCATTGTCCATGAAGTTGCTCCAAGAAAAATGTCATCAAAATCTGTCTTTCTTCTTCTTCACCATTGGACTATTTCTCCCTTCACTTTGAAAATGTGATAGTAAACATGGAGAGTAGTTTTGTGCTTCTGAGTTCATGAGTGTTCAATAAATGATGGGCTAGGGCTATGGAAAAGGGTCACACCTTTTATTATTTGTTTTTTGTTTGTGTTAAAAAGTGGGTTTTCACGCACAAGTTGCCTTTGGAGGATCTAATTTTGGGGTCTGGGAACCCAAATTGAGGGATGTACCATTTTTTGGGTGTGAGGTACCTGATTGTACCTAGACGAGGTGGGTACTCCAAGGTGTGCATCTGCTCCTGAATCGGGTATGGGGTATGCGTACTTGTACATTTCTAATTTCCTAAGTAACATGACACTTCCAACTAGGGCCTGTGTCTTGTATTCCACGTGTCGGACACGACACTTGCCCTAATACGTGTTTGACACCAAAATTTTTTGTGTCTTGAAATCTGGACACTTTCCAGCACGTGTCGAGACACGTGCCAGGAACGTGTCAGATTTCTAGAGATGTGTCCTGTCAAAATGGGTATAGAGGAGGAGGAGGAGAATAGAGGAAAGAGCTACGACAGTAATGCTAATTTTGACATGGAGGAGCAGGAGGATGATTGACAGTGGCTAATACCATTGATGAGCTATGTTATTCTTCCCTGTGACTATTTAGTATTTTCATTTTGTATCTAGCAGTGTTGTAGATTCTAGACTTAATACTAAGTAGTATCTACTCTATTTTGTATTTGCCGGTGGCATTCTCTCGATATCTATGTAATACATTTTGATTTTTGTGGTTTAATAAAAAATATTAAATATGCAGTTTATGGTTCAAAGTTCATGATTCATTGATAATTTTATTATTGATTCATCATTGTCATATTTCAATTGAATGGTATTATGATTGATGTACATTGTATATACTTCTAGTTTTAAAAAAATGTAGATCTTTATGTATTTTTTTATATATAAATATAAATATATATATAAATATATATATATATATATGTCCCCTGTGTCCTATTTCTAGGGTCGTCGTGTCTCGTGTTGAATACTCGTATTTTCGTGTCCTCCGTATCCTGTGTCCTTGTGTCATGTGACTTAGCTAATTTCAAATTTGTGTCTTTTTGCTTTAATTTTTTTATGCACAAGTCTCCCTCAAAGAACTAGATTTTGTGGTAGAAGTCTTTTTGTTATTTTGAGTTCATGAGTGTTCAAGAAATGTTGGGCTAGGGTTTTGGAAGAGGGGCCCACCTTTTATTATTTGTTTTTTTGTTTAAATTTCTGTTTCATGCACAAGTCATTCTTGGAGAATCTGATTTTGGGGTTCGGGTACCCAAATTGAGGGATGTACTTATATTTTAGGTGGGAAGTACTCGGTTGTACCTAGACAAGCTGGGTACTCCTAGGTGTGAACCTGCTCCTAAACCAGGTATGGGGTGTGCGTAGTAGTACATTTTCTAGTTTTTGTGTTTTGTTTTGTTTTAAAATGTTTTTTTTTTCATGCACAAGTCTCCCTAGAAGAACTTGATTTTGTGGTTTGGGTACCCAAGTCAAGGGATGTACCCCAGTTTTCATTAGGAGTTTCCTAGCTGTACTTGGCAGGCTGGGTACACCGTGGTGTGTACTTGCTCCCGAACTAGGTACACAGTATTCGTATTATTGTCCAATTCATGTACCCCCAGGGTGTGTATGCATGACCAATCCATGTATATTGCATGTAATTATTCTTGATTATTAGAACAAGGACTTGCCTTGGCTCATATTTATTAGGAAATGCGGATTTTAGAAAGTCATGAAATCCAAAATAGACATTAACATGCAATGGTTCTCATCACGTCAAATCCTGCTTTGCTCTTTTGAATATGGAATTCTGTATATTGAGTTGGTTTATATAATTTCTTTTATTGTTCTCATTGTAACAATTTTTAATCTTTAGCCTCATATGAACTACTATTATCTTTCTTTATCATCTGCTGCCCCATTCACAAGAATTAGTGAATCTACGGAGAATAGTCTGATTGTGCAGCATGCAACCTTTAATCATCGTACTTGTAGCATTAGTGTATATGTACCATTTTGAATCTTCAGTCGTTGCATTTGGGTTTATTTAGAAATGAATGTGAAATCAGGAGCAAAAGGACCTAGAAAGGAAAGCAGAAATGGCAAAGAGGCTCATGGATCGTGGTTACCGTGTAAAGGTAGCATCTTCCCTCATATTTTTATTTCATTGCTTAATTTTCTGTTTTCAAAATTTTGTATATACAGCGTCCCAATGTCTGCAGATTCAGGCTAATCTTTTGTTTTGGTTTAGCATATTGAAGCAGGAATAAAAGTGAGATGCTTTGAAATGTTTTAATTTTCTAGAAGTTTGTGACTGAAAGATTTATTCACATCTTGCATGTGCTATAAATATAAGGAACATCTCAAAGCATTTCGTTTTAACAGGGAGCTCTCTGCTTGGTCAGATATTTCAGTGATGTAAACTTGTTTTAAAACTTAAACTGTAATTTGCGTACAATATTTTTACCACGATTTGAACTATGATTCTTATTCTTTCTGTCACCTTCCTTTCTCAAATCTTTGAATATGTATTGTAGTTATGTGCAAACATGAGATTGGTCCGTTTCAGTGGCAACTTATCTTTATGAATTTATTAAAATGTCTTGATTTCTCCATAATCCTCTCTTCTCTGGAGTAGAACATGTAAGATATGGCTTTTGTGGATCAAGAATCTTTATAGAAATCCAGCCTACACTTAATAGTCACATGATTTACTTTATAGCTTCTTAGACATTTATAGTCGAAGTAACTTGGGTCTGATAGATATTCCTCCATAATCTTTATGAATTTATTCGGAATCCAGATGTCTCCATTTCTCCATAATCCTCTCTTCTCTAGACTCTAGACCATGTAAGATTTGGCTTTTGTCGATCAATTATCTTTCTTGAAATTCTTACTTTATAGTCACATGACTTACTTTATAGCTTAGACTTTCATAGTCTAAGTAACTTGAGTGAACTTCTGATAGATATTCCCCCATAATCTCAACAGTTTATTCCCCTATCACAATTCAAATAAAACCCAAATGTACTGCTGAGAATATAGAGAAATATCTTACTTTTCATATGTGGCTCTGATACCCAATGATACGTCCTGACAATCAAGGAAAGTGCTGGAGATGTTGGATGAGTAAAGAACGATCTCCAATATTAATTATTACTGTGTACTTTTGTATTATGTGATCATATTCTATTGGTGAAGTTTAATAAATTAGGAGAGCGGCATGGAATGTATTATGTAACTTATGTAGTGTTAGGTGGTTAAACCAATCATCTTTCTAACACATTCTGTGCTTATCTACCTTGTTCAGGTAGACAGTTTGGCACTATATTAAAGTATATAATGGATCTACGCTAGTTGTTCATTCTGTTGATATTGCTTTTATTTGACCCATGAAACAGTGTATGGCGATGGGCACTGAAGATCAAAATTTGGAAGAATTGCTACTGCGTCTTGCAACTCTGGTAAGCTATTTTTTTCATCTGTTCAGTTCGGAAATTTTATTTTCAATTGTTCCATGGTAATTATAACCTGATTATGGTTTTGTTTGCCACCCTTGTGCAGATAGAAGATGTTTCCTTTGTAGAAAGTGGGCCTAAAGCAGAGAAAAGAAATGCATGGATGATAGTGAGACACACCAAGTTTGGAGGTACAAAGAAAAAAGGAGCACAACAAACTCCTAAGACAGTTGAAAGAAATAAGGGTGAAACTGTAAAAGGTAATCTTAAGAAAACAGTTGAGAGTAAAAGCAATGAAATAGATAGTGTTATCTCACCTAAAGAACAATCAAAAGAAGAAATAGTACAATTTGAAGAGTCTGCTTCGTTTGAACAGTTTAGAGAGCATGAAAGTGAATTAGCTCCCTTTGAAGAGTCTGCTTCCTTTAAGCAATTTGGAGAAGAAGAAGTTGAATTTGCTCCCTTCAAAGAGTCTGCCTGCTTTGAGCAATTTGGAGAGCATGAAACTGAATTAGTTCCCAGCATAGAAAAAGTAGAAGAAACCTTCACTGCTATTGTACATTCTACAAATAAAATGAAAATGCCTGCTATGAAACCTGACAAACAAGAGGAATTCATGGCTGTTGAAACACAACCTGAGTCTGGAGATTCAACTACAGAGATTTATCTCAATCAGAGAATGCAAAATCTTGCTGGCACCCATCCTATCATGGAAGGCTATCTTGCTTCAAATACTGAAAAGTCACATATGCAAGACAATTTTCCTGTCAAAAAGAAGGGTGAAGATGCTTCTATTGTTCATTCCATGGATATCCCACTTCGAAATCTTGATTCTCCTACCAATGAAATAGTCAGGCAGGTACAGCCTTTGTCCAATAAGTTTAATTTTGGTCAAGTAAAGCCAGAGCAGTTTGGAACATCAGATGTTAAACAGGTTGTATCTGTTCATGACTTGAGGCAAGCTGCTGTGGGAAGAAGTCAAAGGCATTCTGCATCAAACATTGGGAGACTAGGATCTGTTGATTCAGTGCCCAAGTGGGTAAGTGGTTCCTTGACAGCTAATGTGAAAGATTTTCCCAGTAATTGTCCTTCCAATGTATCTGTACCTTTTGAAGAACCAAGCAACAACGGTGAACAATTGCAAAACTCACATTTGAATTTGAATAATGATTCTGCAATGCAAGATCACCAGGGTATGCCAATTGCTAGTTCTCATATTTCTGGTGATGTTTCAAGGCATGTTCTTGTCGGCTGCAATTTTGTTGATCGAGGAACAAATACATCAAAAAATGGAAAGAAATCTTCTGTAGATTCAGTTCCCAAGCAAAACAATGTATCTGGAGGATCTCATTTGGGTATTTTTGGACAGACAAAGTCAACAGTTGTTAGTGTAAACACTGCTGCTCCAACAGAAACTGAAATTGGAGTTGCAAATGGCAAACATAGTTGTCCCATTGTCCATTCCATTGATGCCCCACTTAAAAATTTGGATTCTCCTGCCAGTGAAATAGTCAAGCAGGCATTGTCTGATCATTTGAATTTTGGTCAGGTGAAACCAGAACAGCTTGGAACTTCAGATGTTAAACAGGTAGCATCTGTTCATGACTTTAGGCAAGTGGTTGTGGGTAGAAGTGAAGGGAATTCTGCATCAAACATTGGTAAGCTAGCATCTATTGACTCAGCACCCAAGTGGGTCAGTGGTTCCTTTAAAGCTGACGTGAAAGGTGTTCCCAGTAATTGTCCTTCCAATGTATCTGTAACTTGTAAGGAAGCAAGCAACATTGGTGAACAATTGCAGAATTCAGCTGTCAATTTGAATAATGATCCTGCATTGCAAGATGAACAGGAAATGCCAATTGCCATTGCTCAGATATTTGGTGATGATGAACAGGAAATGCCAATTTCCAGTTCTCATATATCTGGTGATGTTTCAAGGCATGATCTTTTCAGTCGTTCTTTTGGTGATCAAGGAACAAATAGATCAGAAACTGGAAAACAATCTTCTGTAGATTCAATTCCCAAGACAATCCATGTGTCCGGAGAATCTCGTTGGGGTATTTTTGGACAGCCAAAGTCACCAGCTCTTAATAATGTAAACAATACTGCTCCAGCAGAAACTGAAATTGGAGTTGCAAATAGAAAACATAGTGGTCCCAGTGATTACTCCAGACAAGTTCTTGCTGGTGCCGGATCTAGTCCATTAGGGTTTTCTGCTTCAAACAAAGAAAAGCAGAAACCTCTAGATTTGATTCCTAATTGGGCAAATGATTCAGCAGTGTTTATGTCCGATAATTCCAAAGAGGTGTCACCCATGTCTGTTCAAGCGAGTAATAATGGCATGTCAAGAGATCCATCTAGAATTTCAATTTCTAAAAGTCATGCCTCAGGGGATGGTGGTCCCAATGAAGACTCAAGAGAAGATCTTGCTGGCATTGTGTCCAGTGCAATAGGGTGTTCAGCTTCAAACAAAGGGAAACAGACACCTCTAGATTCAACTCCTAAGCTGGTAAATGATTTGGGAGTGTCTATCTCCGGCAGTTCGAAAGAGTTGCCACCCTCGCCTGTTCAAGAGAGTAGTAATTCTATGTCAAGAGATCCATCCAGAATTTCAGATTCTAAAAGTCATGTCCCAGGGTATGGAAAAAGTCAAAGTCCTACGAATAGCAGTTCCAGTAGCCAGGGGAATCATGCTTCAGTCACTGGAAAGCAAGCTTCTACTTCAGGAGGATCACGTTGGGGCATTTTTAGTGCACCAAGAAATGCTGTTGTTGAAAGTCCAAGCCATCCTACAGGGGTGACAAAAGATCAAACTGAGAAGGTTAGCACACCAAGAAGTGCTGTTGTTGAAAGTGCAAGTCATCCTGCAGGGGTGAGAGCAGATCAAACTAAGAAGGATCGACCTTATAGCTCTGAAGAAGAAAATATTAGTTCTTTTGGCAAAGTTAGAAGTGGTGTAGACCCAAGGTATCTTCACCCACAAAATCAAAGTACTATTCAGCAGGTTGCGAGACAGTCTATAAAGGAGACTTCAGATTCTAAGAAGGATCAACCTTATAGCTCTGAGGGACAAAATATTGGTGCTTCCAGTAATGATGGAAATAATGCAGTCCCAAGGCATCTTCACCCACAAAATCAAAGGTATGTTCCTGTAGGCAGTGTTGGTACTGCAAATCAGGTTTTAAAACAGGCTCCAAAGGAGACTCCAGCTGAGATTGATAAACCAACACAATCACGTTGGGGAATATTTAGCATGAGGGCTCCTTCTAAGCCTGCTGATGCTAAGGAGAAACCATAGGGGTGATAAGGCACAGCCTAGGATTCCAGACTATCTATGCATATTTGAAAGATGTCTTAGATTTATTTTGGTGAGGGACAACAGTTTCCTCTGCCTTGTGCACTGAAAATGCCATGGTTCTAGATTTAGTGTGCTGGATTTTGCTGCAGATTCGTTTGACAAGTAACTAATGTTGCCTCTGCCTCATGCATGGAAAGTGCCATAGTCTGGGATTTAAGCAGTGCATTTTGCAGGCTATTAATGCATTATGTGAAAGTAACTTAGTTTCCAATAATCTTTAGAGGGAAAATTGGAGAATGCATTGCTTCAATTGCTGTCAAATATAGCATTTAGGCTTCAAAGAGTAATAGCTTTCTCTGGGGTATAAGTTATAATGTTAGAGTTCCAGTGCCCATCTTAATTTTAGAGGTTGCTATTGCACCCTTCCATTCATTTTGTAGCATCTTTAACCATTTGCATTCCTTTTCTTCCAAACTTTTGTCTCACTGCCCATGTCATTCTCACTTCGATGCCAAATTGGATATGAACATGAAATTCAGAGTTGATATTAATCAAGCCGGCTTCTGGTTCTTTCTATGAATTTATTTGCGTTCCTTTTCTTCCAAACTTTTGTCTCACTGCTCATGTCATTCTCACTTCAATGCCAAATTGGATATGAACTTGAAATTCAGAGTTGATATTAATCAAGCCGGCTTCTGGTTCTTTCGATGAATTTATTTCATAAGTTCCTGCCTTCTTGAGAAGCATATGTAATTGAATACAAACAGAACAGTAATTTTTGTTCACTAATTGGAAAGTAATCTGGGATAAGCATACTTTATCTATTAATATTGAAATTTTATTGAGTGCATAAAATTTGGCAAAAAGCTTCATTAACAGTAATCATGTTGCCTTCTCCAAGATGCAGAGTATATATTTATGCTTCCTACTGTGTTTATTGCTTCTTCATTTCTTCATTTAAAGGGATAAACTAATTGTAGACACTGAGAGGGGGGGGGGGGTGAATCAGTGTATAGCTTTTTATTACTTTTTCAACTTTAACAATCATCAACTGCTTCTTCAATACATCATTCATTAAT
>LPNX010099692.1:931610-983097 GCA_001517045.1 Pseudotsuga menziesii
CCCGCTAACCAACACCTGTACCACACTGCACCACACTGCTCAACCACTGTCACTGCTCATCAACTGGCCACTGCTCATCAATTGTTCACTGCTCACATTCACTACTGATCAATTGTTCACTGCTCATTCACTGCTCATCACAACTGTGCCACACTGTTCATCATCCTGTACAATCAATCTGTGCAATCTAGCTGTACTAATCAATCTGTCTGATCTAGCTGTAGCAATCAATATGTCTACATAAATCAATCTGCTGTTCACATCATTCGAGTTAGTCAATCTGAGTTTAACCAACCGTACACGAGACTCAGTCCACCTGAGTCAAACCAACTGCTCATACAGCTCAGCCAATATGAGTCAGACCAAATGCACATGTAGTAGCCTGTGCTAATGCTGCTCAACTGAACCAATGTACTCACTCCTAATTACCACTATTCATCATTGTACTATTGTCGTCATTGCATCATTTATAATTCCATATCATCACACATCACTGAGTATCATTGTGTAAATATCACTGAGCATATCAAACTGAGCACATCATTGTGTAAACATCTCTAGCACATCACTGTGTACTTCTTAGTATATATGTCATCACTAAGCATTACTGAACATTTCACTGTGCTTAGGTGTGGGCATCATCACATCACATTATTGTGTTTCATCATACATATATATAGATCACTGATCATACCTCTGTGTTACTGTGTATGATGATAAAAATGGACTGTGAACATACCTTAGACTAGAGCTGTGTATATGAATGCATAACTTGTTGAAGAAGACCTCATACCTTGGGCAGCTAGCTTGTGTTTGAGCTGCTGGTGTAAACCCCAACATGACTTTTCTTCATTGCTGTTTCTTCTGCTCTCAAAACAAATTCGGACTGTTTTACCCAAAATTCTTAATGCTGTAGCTGTGAATCATTATGCCCAGCAAATGTGCCTGAACGTAAGTTCTTAAGAAGCTGGGAAAACAAAGATCGACAACAGCAAATCCTTCGGGTGTGAAGCCTTTTTCTCATGCCGGAAACCTAAGACAAAATCATTCCGATATTCCCCAATTCTCTGAAGAACGCACTAGAACAGATCCTCCAAAGATGCACTGTTTTCTGCACAGCCCGTGCCTGTCACTCTGTGAGTTTTTGTTTCTTCTTTTCTGTTTTCAAGACAGAGGTATGGTCAACATTTAGGTTCGTATCACATCATCTTTTAAACAGATGCAATCAACCCCGTAGCTTCATCATCTCAGTTTTGGTCCTTTCAATCATCCTTGGTTCACTCGTTTGCACAATTCACATGAACCCAAGCCAGTCTACGATGAGAGTGTTGCATTAAATCTCAAATTTCATAACAAGACTGAAAAATTCCTTCACTACGGCTCCCTCAAAGCTAAGACTGTGAACGCTGCTGCTGTTAGAAGATTAATTTACCAATCTCTATCCACAACCCACGAGAGGAAAAAAAATTCGATCCAGCACTGATAGCCAGCCGGAATTCAAGAGAAAATAAAAATTTTCTGTGGAAATAAACGTCACAAATACTTCCAAGAAATGCAAACCATCGAACCTCTATCTCTGATCAGCGAGAGTTATTAAACTTTACTTCAGATAAAAAAATATTCACAGCTCAACTCCTTAGTTCAGCCATGCACTGCCATGTTTTATTTTTATTATTTATCTCTGCTGGAAATTGCCCAATGTAGTGCTGTGGACGCTGCTGTCAATTAACCAAAAATTCCACTCATAAGCAACAGTAACCATAGACGTCCAGCAGCAGAATTATTCTCAAGTAGACAAGGATCAGATATCAATTTTTCTCATATCCCCGTGAACTTCCAAAACTATGCAGCTCGTGAGTTTCCAGAAGCTGTTTAGCCCGTGAATTTCCAGAAATAATGTGCCAGTAAATTTCCAAAACTATTATGCCAGTAACAATCCAAGAACATTTATCTATTTAAGTTTACAAAAGTTCATATATTTATATGACACTATAAGATAATTGGTTTCCTTAATTATACACTATATTTATCATTTTTTATTTTGAATGAACATTTTCCTTATTTTAATGAATTTATTATTGAATAAAAAGTTATTTTTTAAACATTTAAATTTTATTATTATTATTATTTATTAAACTATTTTAATAAATAATTATTTTATTTATTAAAATTCTTTAAAATTTGACTTTAGACTTTTCCATGTTTTATTGAATTTTTTTTTTTTTATCTATTCAACTATTTTAAAATGTTTTATTTATTAAAACCCCTCTTTTTTTTAATATTTGATTCATTAACAAAACTTTTTAATTAAAAAAATTTATTTATTAACCTTAATATTTTGATTAAACCAACTTGACCACTCTCAAGGAAGTTCAGGGCTTTTGCCATTGTCCCAAAGGCTCCAAGGGCTTTAGACTTGGGCTTGGGCAAATTCAAAAGGTCTCCTCTTGACACAGACAACCACAAAACAAACACTAACCCTTAGGGGCTCCACAAGGGGCACCAAGACTCAACCGTTGGCATCAATGACCAGGCACTGTTGGCATCAATGACAACTTAATCAACACTAATCAAGAAGAACGGAACTGTACATAAAATAAAACAGGTTTTCGATGAGATATAGCATCTTATCATTCCCAATTTACATCCCAACATTATTTGTCACAGATCATATTTAAATTTTATTTGAAAGTAGATTACCTGGTTTTTTGTTTGTTTTGTTTTGGTTAGGGGAGCATGCAAATTCCAAAACTGTGAATGATTGTAGTTGTCAAAGCTAGATAACCTTAATGATATATTGAAATATTAGCTTGCAAGTACTGCAGTGAATTAATTCATTTCATGGGCCAAAAAAATGCAGATAGATTTGATTCATATTTTAGTGCACTAAAAACACTCATTACACACAAGATTCAGGAACTTTAAATTCGATTTTGGTTGGGCTGTGGTCTAGCGGTAGACCAGTGCAACTTATCACAACCAGACCAGGTTTGACTCTCCGGGCATCTTACCAGGGAATCTCCAAAATGTCATGTACTGGATGTTGGCTCAACTTTGGTGGAAATAGACCCCTCGTGCAAATATAAAATGGGGTTTAAGTTTAAAAAAACATTCAAAAACTTAAAAATGGCCATTCCTATGTTAATATCATGAGCTGTCAAGTAATATGCTAGTAGCAGGATTAATTTATTTGATATTCTTGATGGCCATTTTTGTGTTTATGAATGACCAAGGCACTTCACATGGAGGTGTGGGTGTCAACACATACACCTTCTACAAGGGGACACAAGGACACACAAATAAATATTAATATTACATATATAACATGGACAAAGATGTAACTTTTTTTGAACATTCATAAAATGGAACTAATGCATCAAAGACATCTAGAACAATGAACTGTAATATCCTTATTATATGTGATCAAAATGAAGTACATAGATAAGATGGTAGATGAGAATATCAATGGCAAATACAAAATAGGGTACAAGAATTGCATTGCTCATCCTTCTGGATCTCAATCAGAATCATCATTGTCACCACCGTAAACACTGTGCTCCTCCCTCCATTGTATCTAGTCCAAAGTGTTGCATCTAAGGGTGTGGTGGAGGACCCCTTGAGAGGATCACCATTGTTGAAATGATAAGCTTTAGGACTGGTGGATTAAGTTGATTAAGTTGAGTATTGATACTTTGAAAATAATTAAGTGATGCCAATGCACAAAACATTAGCCATTGAACAATATCGGGACATGTGTTTTTGAGTGTTGGAAACCCATGAGACATGCCCTAACTAGGGCACACATTGAAGTGGTTGACATTTAGATCCCGAGTACCCAGGTCTGTGATATGGACACAACACATGGCCTAAAAGGAGAGTGCTTGTGTGAAAGATGAATGGGAATTTCCCATTAGTGGACCATGTGCATTCACTATACAAGTCTAGGTGGACAACGTGGAACAAAGATTTCTAGTGTGTTTGTTAAGAATAATGTTTTTAATTAAGACGAGAACATAAAAATGAAATGCAACAAACATCTTACATCAATATTTTAGAGATTTCTTTGTTGTGTTAGGTGCATGTGGCTTTTGTAAATGAAAAGATTGGGGCTGCTCGGTGCTCTATAGCCCCATATGGGAGAGATGTTACGTAACTTAATGTAATGTAATGTAACGTAACTTACCAAAAACAAAAACAAAAAAGAAATTAAAACAATTAATGTTGGCTGATAAAATAAAAAATTAAAACCAAATTAAAATTAATTAAATAAATCCATGTTGTCTTGTAAATTAAAAAATTAAAACCAACATAGGTCTATCTTAAACACATCTATCAAGCATAAAGAGGGATCAAACTTCTTGAGGTGCAAATATCTTTTGACATGTAAAAACTTTAAAATAAAAAAATTTACACCTCAAGAAATTGGATTCTTCACGATGCTTGATAGATCTAGGTTTAAGATAAATCTACGTTGGTTCAATAATGTAAATTTTGCTTTAGTAAAAAAATAATTTTTTTTTCTTTGCATATCCATAAATAGTAGGTGCAACAATTGAAATTTATACTAGACATTTTTGTTAGTTTTTGTAGCTCAGCAGATACTTCTATGTTGGGGGTGCTTAACAACATAGACGTGATTTCTAGACATACATTGTAAAGGGGATTTATAACACCTCATGTAAATAGTTTTAGTTGGCCCATGGTATTTGCATGAGTGAGATTATAAAAGGAGCCTAGAGTATGAGTTCAATATCACAATCACTGGAGAAATGAGATCTTCGGCAGTGGTCCACATCACAGTTGCAAGAGATCGATTTCCTTTTGTAGTGAGTAGCCTATGTTTAGGGTTGGTCTAGGGTTTGTCTCTTAGTTTGCAGAGAGGTTTTGGATTATCTTCTTGGGTGTTTCCAGGAAGTGTATTTGGAGGACTACCGTGGTTCTATTGTATTCAAATCTTGCAATAAGAACAAGCCAACCATTTGTTGGTTTCCCCCGAAGGACTAGGTTTCCAGGGTAAATACTTGTGCATCTTGTGTTGTGGTTTTCTTTGTTTATGCTTGCTTATCAGTGTGTTGTCTTTTCAGTAATTCAAGTTAACTAATCATTGGTTTAAGTATAAGATCTGGCGAGTTGGAATTTTCACAAATTTTGGCAATATTGAGTTATCAATGCTTGATTGTGAGAATAATGTGTAAAGTAAAAAAAACATTGATTTGTAAATTGGAGGTTAACTTTACATTATTTTTTCAGCTTATATTCGCCGAGTGTGTATTGGTTTCCTTCTTAGGGCCAAGTTCATTTTTTTTGAATTCTATTATAAACAATTAGTTTATGTAGTGTGTTAGCACTAAATTTGACCTTATAAATCCAAGTGTTAATTTATAGTACACATTCATGTATATCTTTCAAGGAGATATCTGTGTTACATAGTTCACCATTCGATGACAACAGTTCTTGAGTACACTGGGGGGTGGATTGGTTAGTCAATCTACTAACATGACATCAATGATTCATGTAGTACTTTTTAGACTTGGCACATGGTGGAATGTCTTTATTATTACAAGATAGATGGTTGGATATAGTTTGGACACTTTTTTTCTATAGGTGTACGCAGAGCATCAATCTTAAGTACATATGGATAAGTGATAATACAACATGTTCCCCATACATATTCAATGCAATATTCAAAGTATAGGAAATTGAAGGATTCAATAAGGTGTAATAAAAGTGATTTACAATGCTATATTTTACATGATATGATCAAATTTTTGGACACCCTTTGGGAGGATATAGGGTTCAATTTTTAACAAATCTAAGAAATTACTATTTTTAGTAACTTCTATTTTTAGAAGTTTTGGAGACTAGTTTTATTGGCGTTAAGATTTCATATTTGACGACCAAGTTGAAAGATTTGATTATATTTTGAATTTCATCAATTTTTGAGGACTAAATATTTTTAGTAGTGCTATTTTTAGTAGGTGATTGGATATATGGGGACCAAGTATATTGAACAACATCAGTGTTTGATTTCATGACATTTTAAAAGTCTTAATCCCACTAGCCTCATCAAGTGCAACTACATAAAATGATTGCTACTGTCACCTCAACAAAGATCTTCCCACATTTTAGGCCTTCTAGAAAGGCCAAGGGAGGCTTCCCTAAACGTTCCTAAGTTGAGGTTGACAAAATCAATCTTAAGATTTCAAACTTATCAAGGGTAGAGGAGTGTTTGGACTTAAGTTTAAATCACAAGTAAATAATTGATCTAAAGAAATGCAAGTGAATCAACTAATATAAGAACTTCTCATAAATAAATGTTTGCTCATTCATAAAATAAAGATCACTCATGGATATAAATTGATGATACTCGTGAAAGTTTAAATCGTCAATGAAATTGTTTTACCACTAGTTGTATGGGGTCCTATACCCTCATTTTTTCCAGAACACCAGTTGTATGGGATGCTACACTCTCATTTTTTCTAGAGTCGATCAATTTTGTTGAGCATGCCAGTGTTGCATAGTAGTGATGCGCTTGAGATTTTTGAGCTTGGGTATTGGTTACCACTTATATGTTTCCTTATAACGGATCCATGTACTTCAGTTTTATGTTAGATGTATGCTTAGAGGATGTTATTATGGAATATATGGTTTGTATTGGCTGATTGACTGGTTGTAAATTTCATTTTACACAGGTAATCTTTCGAAGAACGAGTAGGATTTTTGTATAACATTGTATTCATAAGAGTTGTCTGTTATATATACAACATGTTCCCCATACAGATTCAATGTAATATTCAAAGTATAGGAGATTGAAGGTTTCAATAAGGTGTAATAAAAGTGTTTTACAATGCTATATTTTACATGATTTGATCACATTTTTGGACACCCTTTGGGAGGATAAAGGGTCCAATTTTTAACAAATTTAACAAATTACTATTTTTAAAAGTTTTGGAGACTAGTTTGATTGGCGTTAAGATTTCATATTTGAGGACCAAGTTGAAAGATTTGATTATATTTTGAATTTCATCAATTTTTGAGGACTAAATATTTTTAGCAGTGCTAATTTTAGTAGGTGATTGGATATATGGGGACCAGGTATATTGAACAATATCAGTGTTTGATTTCATGACATTTTAAGTGTTAGAAGTAGATTTCACACCTAAGTGGAGAAAGTCTTAATCCCACTAGCCTCATCAAGTGCAACTACATAAAATGATTACTACTGTCACCTCAACAAAGATCTTCCCACATTTTAGGCCTTCTAGAAACGCTGAGGGAGGCTTCCCTAAACGTTCCTAAGTTGAGGTTGATTTCAAACTTATCAAGGGTAGAGGGAGTCTTTGGACTTAATTTAAATCACAAGTAAATACTTGATCTAAAGAAAATGCAAGTGAATCAACTAATATAAGGACTTCTCATAAATAAATGTTTGCTCATGCATAAAATAAAGATCATTCATGGATATAAATTGATGATACTCGTGAAATTTTAAATCATCAATGAAATTGTTTTACCACTAGTTGTATGGGGTCCTATACCCTCATTTTTTCCAGAACATCAATTGTATGGGATGCTATACCCTCATTTTTTCCAGAGTAGATCAATTTTGTTGAGCAGGCCAGTGTTGCATAGTAGTGACGTGCCTGAGATTTTTGAGCTTGGGTATTGGTTACCACTTATATGTTTCCCTATAATGGAGCCCTGCACTTCAGTTTTATATTAGATGTATGCTTAGAGGATGTTATTTATGGAATATATGGTTTGTATTGGCTGATTGACTGGTTGTAAATTTCATTTTACATAGGTAATCTTTCAAAGAAGGAGTAGGATTTTTGTATAACATTGTATTCATAAGTGTTGTCTGTTATATACACATGTTCCCCATACAGATTCAATGCAATATTCAAAGCATAGGAGATTGAAGGCTTCGATGAGGTGTAATAAAAGTGATTTGCAATGCTATATTTTACATGATCTGATCACATTTTGGACACCCTTTGGGAGGATAAAGAGTTCAATTTTTAACAAATCTAAGAAATTACTATTTTTAGTAACTTCTATTTTTAGAAGTTTTGGAGACTAGTTTGATTGGCATTAAGATTTCATATTTGCGTACCAAGTTGAAAGATTTGATTATATTTTGAATTTCATCAATTTTTGAGGACTAAATATTTTTAGTAGTACTATTTTTAGTAGGTGATTGGATATATGGGGACCAAGTATATTGAACAACATCAGTGTTTGATTTCATGACATTTTAATTGTTAGAACTAGATTTCACACCTAAGTGGAGAAAGTCTTAATCCCACTAGCCTCATCAAGTGCAACTACATAAAATGATTGCTACTGTTGCCTCAACAAAGATCTTCCCACATTTTAGGCCTTCTAGAAAGGTCGAGGGAGGCTTCCCTAAGTTGAGGTTGATTTCAAACTTATCAAGGGTAGAGGAGTCTTTGGACTTAGTTTAAATCACAAGTAAATACTTGATCTAAAGAAAATGCAAGTGAATAAACTAATATAAGAAATTCTCATAAATAAATGTTTGCTCATGCATTAAATAAAGATCATTCATGGATATAAATTGATGATACACGTGAAAGTTTAAATCATCAATGAAATTGTTTTACCACTAGTTGTATGGTGTCCTATACCCTCATTTTTTCCAGAACATCAGTTGTATGGGATGCTATATCCTCATTTTTTCCAGAGTAGATCAATTTTGTTGAGCAGGCCAGTGTTGCATAGTAGTGACGCGCTTGAGATTTTTGAGCTTGGGTATTGGTTACCACTTATATGTTTCCCTATAATGGATCCCTGTACTTCAGTTTTATATTAGATGTATGCTTAGAGGATGCTATTTATGGAATATATGGTTTGTATTGGCTGATTGACTGGTTGTAAATTTCATTTTACACAAGTAATCTTTCGAAGAATGAGTAGGATTTTTGTATAACATTGTATTCATAAGTGTTGTTTGTTATATATACAACATGTTCCCCATACAGATTCAATGCAATATTCAAAGTATAGGAGATTGAAGGATTCGATAAGGTGTAATAAAAGTGATTTGCAATGCTATATTTTACATGATCTGATGACATTTTTGGACACCCTTTTGGAGGATAAAGGGTTCAATTTTTAACAAATCTAAGAAATTACTATTTTTAGTAACTTCTATTTTTAGAAGTTTTGGAGACTAGTTTGATTGGCGTTAAGATATCATATTTGAGGACCAAGTTGAAAGATTTGATTATATTTTGTATTTTATCAATTTTTGAGGACTAAATATTTTTAGCAGTGCTATTTTTAGTAGGTGATTGGATATATGGGGACCAAGTATATTGAACAACATCAGTATTTGATTTCATGACATTTTAAGTGTTAGAACTAGATTTCACACCTAAGTGGAGAAAGTCTTAATCCCACTAACCTCATCAAGTGCAACTACATAAAATGATTGCTACTGTAACCTCAACAAAGATCTTCCCATATTTTAGGCCTTCTAGAAAGGCCAAGGGAGGCTTCCCTAAATGTTCCTAAGTTGAGGTTGACAAAATCAATCTTAAGATTTCAAACTTATCAAGGGTGGAGGAGTGTTTGGACTTAGTTTAAATCACAAGTAAATACTTGATCTAAAGAAAATGCAAGTGAATCAACTAATATAAGAACTTCTCATAAATAAATGTTTGCTCATGCATAAAATAAAGATCATTCATGGATATAAATTGATGATACTTGTGAAAGTTTAAATCATAAATGAAATGATTTTACCAGTAGTTGTATGGGGTCCTATACCCTCATTTTTTCCAGAACACCAGTTGTATGGGATGCTATACCCTCATTTTTTCCAGAGTAGATCAATTTTGTTGAGCAGGCTAGTGTTGCATAGTAGTGACGCGCTTTAGATTTTTGAGCTTGGGTATTGGTTACCACTTATATGTTTCCTTATAATGGATCCTTGTACTTAAGTTTTATATTAGATGTATGCTTAGAGGATGTTATTTATGGAATATATGGTTTGTATTGGCTGATTGACTGGTTGTAAATTTCATTTTACACAGGTAATCTTTTGAAGAACAAGTAGGATTTTTGTATAACATTCTATTCAGAAGTGTTGTCTGTTATATATACAACATGTTCCCCATACAGATTCAATGCAATATTCAAAGTATAGGAGATTGAAGGCTTTGATAAGGTGTAATAGAAGTGATTTGCAATGCTGTATTTTACATGATCTGATCAGATTTTTGGACACCCTTTGGGAGATTAAAGAGTTCAATTTTTAACAAATCTAAGAAATTACTATTTTTAGTAACTTCTATTTTTAGAAGTTTTGGAGACCAGTTTGATTGGCGTTAAGATTTCATATTTGAGGACCAAGTTGAAAGATTTGATTATATTTTGAATTTCATCAATTTTTGAGGACTAAATATTTTTAGCAGTGCTATTTTTAGTAGGTGATTGGATATATGGGGACCAAGTATATTGAACAACATCAGTGTTTGATTTCATGACATTTTAAGTGTTAGAACTAGATTTCACACCTAAGTGGAGAAAGTCTTAATCCCACTAGCCTCATCAAGTGCAACTACATAAAATGATTGCTACTGTCACCTCAACAAAGATCTTCCCACATTTTAGGCCTTCTAGAAAGGGCAAGGGAGGCTTCCCTAAATGTTCCTAAGTTGAGGTTGATGAAATAAATCTTAAGATTTCAAACTTATCAAGGGTAGAGGAGTGTTTGGACTTAGTTTAAATCACAAGTAAATACTTGATCTAAAGAAAATGCAAGTGAATCAGCTAATATAAGAGCTTCTCATAAATAAATGTTTGCTCATGCATAAAATAAAGATCATTCATGGATATAAATTGATGATACTTGTGAAAGTTAAATCATCAATGAAATTGTTTTACCACTAGTTGTATGGGGTCCTATACCCTCATTTTTTCCAGAGTAGATCAATTTTGTTGAGCATGCTAGTGTTGCATGGTAGTGATGCACTTGAGATTTTTGAGCTTGGGTATTGGTTACCACTTATATGTTTCCTTATAATGGATCCTTGTACTTCAGTTTTATATTAGATGTATGCTTAGAGGATGTTATTTATGGAATATATGGTTTGTATTGGCTGATTGACTGGTTGTAAATTTCATTTTACACAGGTAATCTTTTGAAGAACGAGTAGGATTTTTGTATAACATTGTATTCATAAGTGTCGTCTGTTATATATACACATCGTTATTTGGAATAGTCTATTTAGCATTGATCTAAACACGACTAAGTGACTCAAAGACCTCCTCCTTCGTGTCCTCTTTGCTAGAATGGCATCCATGTTATCCCTTGGTGTCTTAGCGTTCATGTGTGTGACAAAACTCTTTGAAGTCTTATGTGATTCTTGTTGGATTGTCCTCGATGTTCAACTCCCAGCCTAGGATTACCGCCATCTGACCCTATATGCCATCCTATTTGTAAATCCCTGTGGGTTGGGTACGAGCTAAGGTTGGCATAGTTTCCAGAAGTGTGCTCCTGAGACTTGAAACAAGTTCCCCTATCCTTGAAATTGGTTGGTGGTTGGAGGGGTAGGTACACCTTGAATTAAGAGGTTAATCCTATTTTTTTAACAAACATATTGTGGCAACTCTATCGCACCTATGGATGGTCACACTCGTGGCATTTAGCTGGAAACACAGATAAGGTCGTGTCATCATTGGTGCCTAGAAGGAATCTTGGGCCAGTACCTTTTAGGCACTAGTCAACTAAGTGGTAAGAAAAGAGAGGAAAACAAAAAAGGAACGCCAAAAGAAAAGAAAAAGAAACGCAAGAAGTGAAAATAAAATCAAAAGGAAAAAAGAAAAAAATGAAAAAAAATCTATAAAAGGGAGAATTGCTAAGTCAAAGGGGCATCATCTTCTAGCACATCATCCATATGTGAGACACCCTGTTTTCTAATGTTTTCTCAAATAGTGAATGTCACAGAGGTTGTTGCTTTCCTTTATTCTCCATGAGTAACTCAAGTCTTCCAAGACCAATATCTCACTTGAATAATGAATGCCACAGAGGTCGTTGCTTTCCTTTCTTCTCCATGAGTAACTCAAGCTTTCCAAGACCAATATCACACTTGAATAGCCTTTGAATTTTTGACCATCCACTCCACCCAAGAGAAGGTTGATCTATGCAATGCTTTATGATGGTTAACTAGGTGTTGATATGTGTATAGCGGCATTCATTGCATGCTTTATGTTTTGATATACAGTTATCCTTTGTGGAGACTGTGTAGGGATTCAGTAACATTGTTGGTGTAAAGTATAGTTTGCAGCTCTGGTTATTATTAAATACTAATAATTATAAGTGTTTTTTCTTCTTCATATAGGCTTTCGATGAGTCATTGCACCATTGGATTTAATTGCAAAAGTTTGACTAGAGTTAGGTTTTTGACTTGGTCAAACCTACATTTGACTTGGTTAATAGGACCAACCAACAATATGAGAGCTCCATGATCTATATTTAATCATGCTACAACTATTGGAGGCCAATTGGATTAATTGGATTTTATTATGGATTTTTCCTAGGTTATCATTAGAATTCCTATGGTTGAAGATTAATTATTTGGAGCAACCATCAATCAAAGATTATGTATTGTTTTGGTCATGCATTTGGTTTGTATATCATGTCATTTCATCAAGGATTCATTTTGAGGCGATTTGGGTATTAATTCACCTACTTGGGAATTAATTAAAATTATTAGCAAATTTTTCCTAAATTTGGATTAAAAAATTCTCAAGTCTAGTGGATAATTAATCAAATGAATGAATATTAACATTTTGAAGAAACTAGCAACTTGGGTCCTTATAATATAGTTTTCTAAATAATACTCAAGTCTCAAAATCTTCATCTTGCACATTAGGTGGGACCAACATGCATCCTCCATCAACGGGGGGCACACTTGTCTCTCATGGGGGTGAATTACCAAAGTGTGAGCTATGTAATAGCAAGCAAGTGATGAATGTAATAAGGTGAATTACCAAAGTGTGAGCTATGTAATAACAAGCAAGTGATGACTATAATACAAACTAATGTAAATGGGGACCTGCTGTTGAACACACACTTATACTAAGAGGAGGGTGGGTGAATCAACATAAGACAATATTTCACTTATTTAAATTTAATTACGACAACAAAACAACCACACTAATATTTATCAATTATAGAACATGGAACACAAGAGTTATGTGGAAACCCTTTCAAGAGAAAACCACAAAAAAAATTCTCTTTATAATTCTTCGTAGGCATCAACCTTCTGTTATAAATATCATATGCACCAACCTAATAAAGACACCAATACCTACTGATACAAATCCTTGTAGGAACCAACCTACTCTTATGGATCTTCGTAGGTACCAACTTACTGTTACGGATTTTCGCAGCCACCAACCTACTGGAGACACTAATCCCCATCTGTAAGCACCAACTAAGCAAGATATACCAATCTCTTTGTTTGAGCAGCACCATCCCCTTAATTATCATTCTTGCTTCTTTGAATAATCATTCATATTTCCATCATCATTCTTCTTGCACCTTCTTTACACATACATACTTCTTCTTGAGAGGTTCCTCTTAGACTGATATTGCTTTTCTGTTCACTCACATTCCTTTGAAATCTCTTTTAATATATATATTTAATGGATACCCTTAATAAAGAGTTGTGTCTATTTGATAAGACATGTTAACATTTAAGTAAATAAGTAATTTCTCTCTTTTTACCAATAAGCCCATGGTTGTGGAAACCCACCCATGGTTTTGAAAACCTACCCATGATTTTTTCTATGGTATTATGTACAAGAGACTTTAAGTAAATAATAATTTTTTATTGATGGTTTTGAAAACCCACCCATGGTATCTTCCTTTGACATCAATGACAATTTTGCTAACAATATCCTCCTTTTGTCATTGATGACAGTTCTGTAACCAAATATGTACTCCACTAGTCATAAAAATAATTCTCCATGCTGCAATACCACCCTGTCTAAAACTCTCCCTTATCTGTAACTCCCCTTGTTACAGCTGATTTTACCACACATGGTGGATCACACCTTTATGGCCTTCCCTGTCCCTCTGCAGACTCTTTAGACCCATGAAACATTTTTTTACCTTTGATGTTTCCAAGATCATCCCTAAAAACATGCATTATTTTCCATACACGACTTTTAAACCTATTCTCGCGTATGTACATGGATATGACCCTCAAACCTGCATACATCGGGATGTGTGCAAAATGCCAAATAGTTTTGGAGTTTTCCTTGATGTGGATCCGAGTCATTTGTCTCTTGGCCTTCCCTATGCCTTGAGATTGCTCGGATTTTACCTTCTATTACCCCATTGAAGCACTGTATAAGGAACCCTTTGGATACATTGAAAGGAGAGGAATTGAAGAGTAAGAAAACTATAGTCCATTGTTGCCGGAGCTTATACTTGAGTCTGCATCCCATTGTCCCTTGGAGCACTTTGTGTTCTTCCCAAGCTTTCCTTTGCTTGTGAGCTTGCTATTGAGAGATGGAGGATTGAAGTGGTGGAGACCTAGGTGGAGGACTCAGTCTCTCCGATTCGCAGACGTGCCGATAGAGGTTCTCACTATTGTAATATTTGTTTTATATTAATAAAAATATCTTTTCCTATCCAATAATGTGTATTTAAATGAGTATTGAATCCATGGATTCTTTTAAATGCTTATATGTTATTGATTATATATGCTAGAGTAGGTCTAACACCATCATATAGAATGCTTGTCTTGTTTGCTGAATGTTGAGAAAGCCAATTGCTAATACAAGCGAGAGTGGAAAAGATCAACGGGGATATACATCAAACATCCAAAATAAGGTATGTTTTGAGATCCTTTAGTGTTAGATATTTGGTTTCTCTTGCATATGGGAAAGGATTTATTTCTGTGGTTACTCTATCTGTTGTGGTACCCCAAGCCATAGGAAGTTTTCTCTGTAACAGAATTGGTGACCATACTGGGGACGTTCTTTGTTTTTATTTGGGGTTTGGGGGCACAATGTGCTTGATATTCTTGAATTGCTCTTTGTTTCTCCTTGTCTATGTGTTGCATTTTATAGTATGTTCATCCATTGACACTCCCCTTTATTGGTTTGACCCTTGACCTGCGTTTTACCACTATCTTCTCTGTATATGCAGGTTTTTGGCCAAAAGTCGCGTATACATGCAAGTTTTTGGCCAAAATCCGTGTATACATGCAGCTTTTTGGCCAAAAGTTGCGTATATACGCAGCTGTTCTTTAAACAGTCGTGTACATCCTCCCTTTTGGTGAGTTTGATGTTGTGGGAAGTTGTTGGGTGGGTTGTGAGTGTGGTTGGGTCTTCCTTGGGTCTGATGTTGTCTAATGGATGCTTCTTTTGTGACCAGAGACTGCTTTTTCATTGATTTTTCTTTGAAAGTAGTTTTAGTCATTTATCCTTTTTGTTTTTCCATTAGTGCATTACTCTTTTTTGCCTTGGTGTCTTGCTGGGCTTGTGTTTTATACTTGCTATAGAGACTGAGAGTTTTAGATGACTTTTATTGCATTTTTCATTCTTTTATATTGAAAAATACAAGGTAGTTGCATTTTTTGCATATGGATTTGAGGAAGTACTTGCATTGGATTGATTGGATGAGAGTTTTATTTAGGCTTTCATATAGGAAGGATTGCATTGGCATTCGAAAAGGAATATATATTTATGCATTGCATGTAGTGGCATACCCTATTTTTCATTTGACAAAGATTGCACTTAGCATTGTTTGTTATGGCATGCACTTTTATTTCACTGCTGAGTCTTCATATCATTAGTTGCATGACCATTTCCCTTTGAGTAATTATAGCCATTAAAATCAACGCATAATTTAAAATGAACTACACATTTTTCTTTTATAGGGTTCATCAACAAGAATAGGTTTTATGGTCTTGGAATAGTTCATTGTGAGTTAATTCTCCAAGACCACTAAACAAAACAATTAGGTGTCTGTCCAGGTGAGATAGTGAAATCCTTGGAATAATTAGTGTTTCTCAGGATGCTCCTCTTATACGGGAGTTAAGCACGAGGTAGTGTGAGTGGTTATTGATTGGGATGACCCCTGGTCATAACTGAGTAGCACTGGAGATATTTCCAGGATTGTATTCGTATTTGAGGGCTCTTTCGAGAGTTTCGGGATTTGCTACCTTGCCCATATGGTCGATCCCACTTGCAACTTTCCACCTGAGCATTGGTTATATTGAGGTGACCTTAGTTTCCTTACCTAGGTATCGTAGGGGGTACTTGCAGAGGTTATTCTGTGTGTGTCCTGGCCAGGTAGAGGTCAGACAACACAGTCGCTTTATGCGTTGAAGTTGAGGGCCACTATAATTGGTTACGTACCTCCGCTTGTAGTGTATGGGAGTTTTGAGCCTCTCCTAGGCGAGACATACCTATTGCATTCAGGAGCTCACATATCCTCCCCTTGGTTTTCTTGTATTTTGGCTGTAGATTTTCTTACGAGTGTGCTCTTTGTGCGCTAGTTGGCCTTTGGGATCGCGATTACTTGAGTATATTTATGCTCTCTTGAGTTTGGGTCCTTTTATTTTTGGCATGCCTGGTATCCTATCGCCTGTCCTTGGTCTTAGTACAGACCTTGGTGTCAAACTTGGGGGCATCACAGCCCCTTACCATGCTCATAGATTTGGGAGTGGTCACATTTCTCCCTCTACTCCATTTGTGGAGGATGTTGACTCCCTTCTCTCAGTATTTACACTGGTGGTCACCCTCACGGGGGTGGTAGTGGATGCGTGAACGTTGGGTCTACACCTTACTTTCCTTTTTATGTCCCATCGTTCACCGCATTGTTTTCTTTGGGTGCAGTTGTCATGATCATTCCTCCCTATATCCTATAGTTTGGATTATTTATTGACTATTTCGGGTTGTTTTGGACTAATATGGTTGTCATGTAGGGTCCAGTTTTTGTACACTCTCTCCGAGGTTTCGACCCGTTCGTTCCTATCACAGGTATTATTTTTGAATTGGCATATAGATTAGAATATCACATCCACTTGCACTTATGCATTTCCTTATGACCATTCCATCTTAGCCTTAGGTACGGACCCATTCCATGGTATCGCAGAACCTTCATGTTGCTGTTAGAAGTGATATTATGTGAATGGTAGAGATTTCCTATACATGGGTGTCCTAGTTAGCTCCCTTTTGCATTTGGTACCCATGCTGTGAGTCCTCCCTTAGGTCTGGGAGTCCCTTTTAGTCCCGCCATATCCTTGAGCAAGAGCCTCATACTCCTCTTGAACTTTATGCTGGCATTTCCCCGGGACTCCCTTGTATATGTCAAGTTGTAATTGCATTATCATGAGTTTTTCCTACCTCATTAAGCCTTATGCCGGCTTCCCTAACTTTGATTATCAGCTATATAGCTCGAGCTTGCCTCATGTCTAGCCACGCAGAGCCATTTTACATATCCTTTGCAACTTGATTCCCCATTTTTTTTCTGGGAGGGGACTTTCCCCCGAGTGTCGTTATCCTACACATGTGTCCTTGCATTGAGAATAGGTATGTTTCGTTGCCCGGGAACTAGTTTTTTTTCTCCTTGACACTTGTCTCCTCCTAGTCTGTAACTATAAAGCACTTTTATTCCTTTTCAAGCTTTTCAAAATATTTGAAAAAGTCCAAAAAAAAAAAAAACCAAAAAGCCGGACAAGAAAAGATGTTATCTTTGGCAGCAGTTGAGTCGTGTCTCCTTCGAACAGATCACTGTATATCACATCCATTGGTTGGGTTAATAGTTTGAATTTAGGAGCTGTACTTGTTTCTCTGAGTTTATCTCCACCGACTGGTTAAGATTCCAGTCCCTATGGAGCCTCTGTCGATGCCTCCTGTGTTGCAGAGATGTCCCAGTTTTGTATATCGAGTCTATGCTTCCTACATTCAGTCACCATTCACCTTTCTGCTCTTGTTCGAAGGAATTTGAAACCTGAGTCGGCCATTCCTCATTTCTCTTGACTTTGTATGTTGGCCATTCCCAGTACTGGTACTGGTTCATTATGATCGAGTCCTTCCACATTATACAGCTTTGCTGAGTACCTCGTGTTGGATGATGGGGGATGCCTTAATGCCCTCCTTCCAGCGGATTTCATCCCATCTACTTTAGATCATTTATTCTGGGATAGGAATCTAGAGTCATTTTGAGTGCCTTGAGACTTGCAGTTATCAGTGGCAGGTTCTCTCGCCATCGAAAGTTTTGGGAATACATCAATGTCCCCTGATCTATGGATCCTTTCAAGTGTTCAACCTCAACACATTTATTCACACTTGTTAGTTTGCACTCTAGTACCATGATTCCCATTTTCATTATTGGTGGGTGATCTCGTGTCTATTAATGGTATACATCAATGACCGGTAATTAGACGATGGACTACTATTTTCGACCTTGAAACCTTTATTCACATAGTAAGACATGTACTCGTAGCGGATTGTGTAGAAGACCTTCCAGATTGGTGGCATTTCAAATATGCTACCTCCTTGATTGTGCCAGCGTTCATGAGATTTCAGCTCTCGTGACTTGATTCCAGTGTATGTCAGATATTTTCAGCCATTATGGATATCTTGATCCATTGTATATCTTCAACTTTCATGGAGATCGTGATCCTTTGTATATCTTCATCATGGAGATTCTGATCTATCTATATTTTACGTGGCGATGACCACACATGTCATATTTTGTATCATGCCTATTCATGGCCATTGTACTCTTATGTATCCGGGACTGCTATATGTACTTGCACTTATGTGTAGAGTTTGATTATTGTATTATACTATTGGATGGATGGTTCTTCCACCTGGTTCTTCATCACTCCACTTCTAGGATGGACTTATAATGTATTTCGGCCATTGTATCACCCCTCTAACCTCACACATTAGGGGGCATCTGTTACAGCTGATTTTACCACACATCGTGGATCACACCTTTATGGCCTTCCCTGTCCCTCTACAGACTCTTTATACCCATGGAACATTTTTGTACCTTTGATGTTTCCAATATCATCCCTAAAAACATGCATTATTTTCCATATGCGACTTTTAAACCTATTATTGTGTATGTACGCGGATATGACCCTCAAACCCACGTACATCGGGATGTGTGCAAAAGGCCAAATAGTTTTGAAGTTTTCCTTGATGTGGATCCGAGTCACTTGTCTCTTGGCCTTCCAAATGCCTTGAGATCACTTGGATTTGACCTTCCATTACCCCATGGAAGCACTATATAAGGAACCCTTTGGATACATTGAAAGGAGAGGAATTGAAGAGCAAGAAAACTATAGTCCATTGTTGCTGGCACTTATACTTAAGTCTGCATCCCTTTGTCCCTTGGAGCAATTCATGTTCTTCCCAAGCTTTCCTTTGCTTGTGAGCTTGCTATCGAGAGATGGAGGATTGAAGTGGTGGAGGCCCAGGTGGAGGACTCAGTTTCTCTGATTCGTAGATGTGCCGATAGAGGTTGTCACTATTGTAATCTCTGTTTTATATTAATAGAAATATATTTTCCTGTCCAATAATGTGTATTTAAATGAGTATTGAATCCATAGATGATTTTAAATTCTTATATGTTATTGATTATATATGCTAGAGTAGGTCTAACACCATCATATAGAATGCTTGTCTTGTTTGCTGAATGTTGAGAGAGAAAATTGCTAATACAAGCAAGAGTGGAAAAGCTCAACGGGGATCTGCATCAAACGTCCATAATAAGGTATGTTTCGAGATCCTTTAGTGTTATATATTTGGTTTCTCTTGCATATGGGAAAGGATTGTTTTCTGCGGTTACTCTGTCTGTTGTGGTACCCCAAGCCATATGAAGTTTTCTCCGTAACACCCCTCCTTTTTCATTGACGACAAATGGATGCTCCCCGTGAACTTGTGCTTTTCCTTAAGCATATGGTGACTTGCTGAGATATATATTACTCTCATATTCAAATGTCTTTTTGGGAAGGTATTTTGTGAAAATATTCGCCATCTGTTCGTTGGTGGCAATTTACTCCAACTTGACATTCTATTCTACTAATTTTCTCTTGAAAATTGATACTTGAGTGCATAACACGATTCTTTCAAATATTTATTGCACTTGTATTGTCACAAAGTATTGATATTGGATTATCATATTCTACCTTAATATGTCTCAGTGTCTACTTCATCCAAATAAATTGTGTGCAACATGATGATGCTTCTATATACTCAGCCTCTGCTCTTAATAGAGATTTTGACAAATGTTTCTTGTTCAACCAAGACACCAACTTTTTCCCCAAAAGACATGCTCCTCCACTTGTACTTTTCTTGTCATTAACATTGCATGCCCAATCGACACCAGTGTATGTTGTTAGACTAAAATTTTCACCTCTTGATTAGCACAAGATGAAGTCCAAGGTGCCCTTTAGATATTTGAATATTTTATTCACTACTCACACATGAGTTTCTTTTGGTGCAACTCAAAACCGTGCAACCAATCCAACTGCTTTCTTAATCTATAGACTTGATGTCATCATATATAATAGGATACCAATCATTGAACTGTATCATATTTGCTCAATTTACAACCTGTGACCATGGGTGTGCTGATTGGTACACAATCTTCCATTCTAAATTTATTCAACACTTCCTTGATATACTTGGTTTGTCATGGTTTGTGAAATGACAATGCCTTTGTCATATTGAGAAATCTAAAAACCAAGAAATAATGGTAATTCTCCAAGCATGGACATCTGAAATTACTTTTGCATTTTCTTTGAAAACTCTTGGCACATTTTGTTTTTACTTCTTGCAAAAATGATACCATCTACATAAAGCACAACAATCAGTTGGTTTTGATTTTTTTTCTTGCTGTAGATATTGTTGTCCGCAATTCCTCTTTTGAAACCTTATTTTTGTAGATATTTATCAAGTCTTGAATACCATTCTATGGGGGTTTGCTTTAGCCCATAAAGTGCCTTCTTTAATTTGCATGCATGATTCTTATTTTTTTAATAATAAGAACCTTTCCACCTTCTCAACGTATACTTTTTCCTCTAGATTTTAGTTCAGAAAGGTTGACTTCACATCCATTTGACAGACTTAGAAGTTATTGAAACATGCAAACACCAAAAACATTATGATAGATTATAGTCTTGCAACTAGAGATACACCGTTTTTTCAAAATCAATACCTTTAACTTGAGCATAGCCTTTACAAACCAATCTTGCTTTAGTTCTTATTACTTTCCCAACTTCATTCAGCTTTTTCATGAAAACCCACTTGACACCAATCACTTTCTTATCTTTGGCCTTGGAACAAGTTCCCATGTCTTATTCTTCTTGATTTGATTTAGCTCATTTTCCATAGCATTAATCCAATGCTTATCTTCACTGGATTTTGTAAAGATATTAGGCTCTACTTTAGTTGGCAAGGAGAATTTTGCATGTTCTGGTGCACTTGTTAGTCTTCTTATAGTTTGAACTTTCATATATTTATCACCAAGAATTAGATTTTTCGAATGATTCTTTGGACACATTTAGATGGTGTCTTTGTATTTGAACATTCTTCTTCTTCTTCTTTTTGGTTTATCTCTTATGGAAGTCCATTTATTTGGGATTTCTCCATTTGAGGCCTTGCTTAATCCACTTTTTTTCTCTTTTTCCCACAATATTTTATTGTAACATCTATAAACTTTGCTTCCAAATGAATAACCAAGAAATATACCTTCATCAGCTCTAGAGTCAAATTTTCCTAAATCCTCTTCATCTCTCTTTATATAGAACTTGCTCTCAAATACTTCAAAGTACTTGACTGTTGTTGATCTACCTTTCCATAATTGGTAGGGTGTCTTACTATTGTTGATTCTAATTTTCAATCTTATCAGAATATAGATTGCTGTGTCAGCTGCTTTCCAAAATTTATCTGATAGCTTTACTTCATTCAACATTGTTATAGTAATCTTTTGTATAGTTCAATTCTTCTTTTCTACCACTCCATTATGCTATGGAGTTCTTGCAATTAAAAAATGTTTTTTTATTCCATGAAGCTCACAAAACTCTCTAAATTCATTTGAGATAAATTCACCTCATCGGTTCGATTTCAAAACCTTGATTTTTAAATTAGTTTCATTTTTAGCCAAGGCTTTGAATGCTTTAAACTTCTCAAACGCTTCAGATTAGTCTTTTAAGAACACAATCCATGCCATTCTTGAGTAATCATCAATGAGAAACATGAAGTAATTTTTGCCTTGTAAACTGTGTTGTTGTTGTCTCACAAAGGTCCATATGTACAAGTTCCAATGGCTTTAATGTTGAATATTCTTTTGATTTGAAGCTTGATCTTGTTTGCTTCCCATGTTGACATTACTTGGAATAGTGATTGAAGTTTTATTATTATTATTTATCTTTGACATGTCTCTCACTACTTGTTTAGTGATGATTTTCACTAGATTAGAAAGTTCATACGACCCATCTTATATGCCATAACCAAATTTCAACTATTTGTCCCATATAACATTTTTCTCCTTTGATTTTATTGAGAATACACACATTATTTGAAGTTTTAATTGCATTTGTCACTAAATTTTTCGAGTCTGTCTTTCTTATCTCACAACTTTGAGAATAAAATGTGAGTGTGTCCTTAATCATACATTTGACTAACACTGTTCCAAACCTTCAACATAAAATAAATGATTTGTTTTAGTATTTCCACTATGAAGACTAAGAGTAGCTTTTCCATCTATTCTTGCGGTGGCATTATCTCCAAATGTTACACTGCCTTTGTTCACTTCCTTTAAAGTGAGAAACTTGGTATGGTTCCTTGTTATGTGGCTTGAGCATACACTGTTAATGTACTATTGATTTCCTTTATTTTGGACATGAAGTGCAGTTTGTACAAGCATGTATTTCTCCTTCTTTTGTTTTTCTTGCTTCTACTTTTTATTTTTATTATTATTAATATTTTTTTTCCAGATTTTTTGGATTATTTATTTTGTTTGGCAAGGGTATATTCTTCCTTATTTTGTCTAGGAGATTATACAGTGCCACTTCTACAAAAAGTGCTATGTGCCCATAGTTGTTGCACTTATAACATATACCATTGTAATCAAATGAAGGGGAAAATTAATTATAGTTTCTATTCGAGAACCCATAAGTATTTTTTTCTTTACTCCACACATAATTATTACATGCTCTACAATTTATTACTTTATGACCAAAGCGATTGCAAGAAAAACAATAACCAAAGAACGAGTATTCATACCGAGTTGTACGAGACTATCTTAGTGGAAAATATATTATGAATTTTTCCTTGTTGTCCTTGTGGGGAAGGTCATGTTTATGTGGGGTCCATCATTCTCCTTCTTCATGTTTCCTTCATTTTTGTATGGCATTTTTGAGAGAATTAACATAGATTTTCGATTCTTCTTCATTCACCTTCTTTGGTGGCTTTGTCATCTCAAAGTTTGAATTTTATTTAGGATTCTTTTGATTCTTATCATAGCCAAGACCAATATTAATGAATGGTAATTGATGATATCATCTAATATTTCAATTCTCTTTTCAAACTTCAAGCTTCTATTCAACTGAGAAGTTGACTTCTCCATTTCCTTTCTTGGCGAAACAATTTCAAATTCTAACTCTTCACATATTTCTTCCTTTTCTTTTCGTTGGCTTCTCACTACTTCTATCATTTTTTCCTCCTTCTAGTTGAATCTTTAGGCTAATAATGGTATTTTTCCTTTCTTCAAGACTTTGTGATATTTTTTCTTTTGAATCATGACTCTCCTCTGCATATTTATGTAGTTTCTCTATTTGTTTCAAATTCTTTTTCTTAAGCTTCTTTATTTCTCTTAAGGCACCAATGAGCTATTTTCAAGATTCACTTCCCCGTTTGTCTCGACATTTTCTTCTTCTTATGAATCCATAGTTTCTTCCGTTATGTTTTTATTATTCAAAGCATCAATCTTCATTTCAATTGGAATAAAGATAGTATCTTCTCTATCACTTTTGAAATTGATTTCACTTCTCTTTTCAGATGAGTCACTAAACCCTCTTGAGTAGAGACTCTTCATTTTCTTATAAGAGTTTTTGTTCTTTTCATGCTTGTCTTGTTTGTGGTTCTTTTTTTGTTGATGATGTTTGCTCCATTTTTTTACATTATGGTCCTTTTTTATCATCACTACTCTCGTCCTCTGCATATGGACACTTAGCTGCAAAATTCCCTACTTTCACACAATTAAAGCAATTAAAGAAAATCTTACCTTTGTTTTTGCCAAATTAGTTTTCTCACGAAATGTGTTTCCTCTACATTTGATTTATAGTTAGAAAAATCACTTGATTTGCATTTGCTATTCTTTGATGCTTTAAAATCTTCTTCTTTCTTTGATGGCTTTTCGTTTTCAATCCTCATTTCATATGTAGTGAGAATCCTACGCAATTAATCTATTGTTAATTTATCAAGATCATTCATTTTTTCAATAGTGGAAGCTTTGACATCAAATCGTAAGGTGAGTGACCTTATCACTTTTTTTATAATCATTGGATCTTTAAACTTTTCACCAACTCCTTTGATTGTGTTAAAAATTTCATCCACATGTAGGAGATAAGATACACCATTTTCTTTGTCTTTCATTTTCAGACTCTCAAATTGTCCTCTATGATTTTGAAGCTTTGCCTTCGTAACCTTGTCATCACCTTCATAAATATTTTGAAGTTTGTCCCAAATTTATTTATTGATTCACAATGCATCACCTTGACAAACTCTGAGTCTGATAGATTGCATAAGATGACAGTCATGGAATCTACACTATTTACTAGGATTCTTCCCAACCACATCTATTGGTGTTGTTGGTGTTGTATACTCAATCATGATTGTTTCTCAAATATCAAACTTGATATTCATTAGATATGTATGCATCCTTATGCTCCAGAATGCGTAGTTTCTGTTAAACAATGGAGTTGTGTTTGTGGAGACACCTTTATCTACCTTCCTATTGTAAGATTGTTTATGAAAGAATCCACTATGATACAAATTGTTGAACACACACTTATACTGAAAGGTGGGAGGTGAATCATTATAAGACATTATTTTCACTTATTTAAATTCAATTACCATAATAAAACAATCACACATAAGATCTATCAATTACATAACATGAAAAACAAGATTTAAGTGGAAACCATTTCGAGAGAAAACCACATAACCTTTTCTTTCTAATTCTTTGTAGGCATTGACCAACTATTACAAATATTCATAGCACCAAATTACTGGAGACACTAATCCTCATTGATACAAATTCTTGTAGGGACCAAACTACTATTACGAATCTTTGCATGAACCAACCTATCATTACGGATCTTCACAAGCACCAACCTACTAGAGACAACAATCTCCACCGCTAAGTATCGTCTTAGCAAGAGACACCATTCTCTTCGTTTGAGCACCTCCAACTCCTTAATTATGATTATATTTTCCTTGAATAACATTTCTTTGAATGATCATTCATATTTCCATGGTAATTTTTCTCACACCTTATTCACACATACATGCTTCTTCTTGAGAGGTTCCTCTTAGAATGTTATTGCTTTTCCATCCACTCACTTTTCGTTCTTTTTTCTTATATATATATATATATAGGAGACCCTCTATAAAGAGTTGTGTCTATTTGAAAATGCACGTTAACCTTTAAGTAAATAATTAATTTCCATGCATGGTTTTAAAAACCCACCCATGGTATCTTCCTTTGGCATCAATGATAATTTTTCTAACACCCCCTAATGATTCACCGATGTCTCCTAGAAAAATAACTTGTGATTACACCTCAACATTCACACATAAACATAGATATTTACACTAGAAAACCTTAACTGGGAAAACCAACAAACTTTGGAGCCACACCTCCTATTTTCTCTTTATCATTATGAATAAATCACAATAAAATATAGGTATTTTGTAGCCTCCAATACCCTAGTTCGTTAACCCAGATTAGATAACATACACCATTCCCTTAAACATGATTAAATTACATATTTTTAGAAAATTCCCCAAAATAGCCAAAAACAGCAAAAAAATCCAGACGCAGCACTGACAGGCGCACCCCCCCTCCACATGCACACGCAAAGAATATAATATATATCCAACATTCTCCCACTAGTTTTTTTATTTGCATAGCAATGAGTCATACACTCATAAATTCATAGGTTCAAGGCATTAATGCCTATAGATTCTCTATACCAAGAGAACTTCTCTGTTTTGACAGACTTTGTTAATGAGTCTGCAACATTTTTCAAGGTGTCAATATTTTCTAGCAACACCTTCTTGTCTTAAAGCATATCTCTCACAAAGTGATATTGCACATCAATATCCTTTTTCTTAGCATGATAAGAAGGATTCTTTGCCAGGAATATTTTTCTTTGGCTATCACAATCTAACCTTATATATTTATGTACAAAACCAATACCTTAACACAATATTTGCAACCATACAAATTCTTTGCTTGCATGAGTGGCTTCCATGTATTCAACTTCTGTAGTTGAGAGTGCAACTACAACTTGTCTCTTTCTCATCCAACTGATAGCTCTTCCAAATAGGTTAATCACATACCCATTTGTAGATATTCTACGATCAATATCTACAGCCTAGTATGCATCAACAAATCCATGTACATTTATTAATCTATTTGGTTTAGGCATTCCTTCATATCAAATTGTATAATCTGTGGTGCCACACAAATATTTGAAGACCCTCTTCACAACTATCCGATGCTCCTTTCCTGGTTTTGACATATATATGCTCAAAACTTGCACTGCATGAGAAATGTATGGTCTAGTATAGACTATTGCATACATCAAACTACCAATTGCATTGGAATATGGAACTTGTGACATATATTCTTCTTCTTCCTGTGTCTTGGGACATTGCTCCACATATAACTTTACACCTACAAGAATAGGAACCTTGAACGACTTGTTTTCCTACATGTTAAATCTTGTAATACCATCTCAACATACTTTCTTTGATTTACCGAGATCATCCTGTTTGCACAATCTCTTCTTATCTCCATTCCCAGAATGAATTTTGCAGCACCAAGAAATTTCATATCAATTTTGGAGGAAAAATGAGGCTTCACCTCCTTTATAACATATTTGTTGTTTTCAATCAACAACATGCCATCAATATACAATACTATGTTAATGAAGTGATCACCAACCTATTTGGAGTATACACAACGATCAAATTTGCTTCTGAAAAACCCCAATCCAAGTATGTATGTTTCAAACTTTTGGTACCACATCCTTGGAGATTGCTTTATACCATAAAGGCACTTCTTTAGTTTACATACCAACTCTTTCTTTCCCTTTACTATGAACCCTTCCGGTTATTTCATGTAGATTTCTTCTTCTATATCCCCATGTAAGAATGTTGTCTTCACATCCATATTCTCTACTTCAAGATCAAAAGCAACAACAATAGAAATAAGGAATCTAATAGAAGTTAATTTTGCAACTGGAGAAAATATTTCACCAAAATTGATTCCCCCTACTTGAGAATATCCCTTTGCTACCAAGCAAGCTTTGTACTTCTCCACTTTACCTTCTGCATTCAACTTCTTTTTAAACAACGATCTGCTCCCAATGAATTTTCTTCCAACTAGTAACTGGCTAGATCCCAAGCTTCATTTTTGTCCAAGGAACCCATTTCTTCAACCATGGCCTTCTTCTAAAGATCACTATCCGTGAAATCAACAACTTCCTTCACATTTCTAGGATCATCATTAGTAATAGATAAAGCAAAATGAGAGTGAACATAGGGAGGTGAATACCTTTCTGGTTCCCTTCTTTCTCGAGATGATCTCCTCAAAACCAGGGTATGAGATTCTTCTTCTTCTGACTCAACTTCTTTTGTTGAGTCATATTCTTCACCTTCTAACTCAAACTCTATTTTCTCTGGTTCCTTTTCTATTTGATTCACTTCCTGTTTCGGGACTTTTTTAACCTCTCTAAACACAACATCTCGACTATAAACAGTCTTCTTAGTTACATGATTCCAAAGCTTATAAACTTTCATACCATATTTATAGCTAATAAAGATGCACTTCTCAGCTTTGTTATCCAACTTGCTCCTTTTATCCTTTGGAATACGTACTTGGTGGAGTGATAATGATACTTTATTTTAGGAGTACGATTAACTTGATTTATTTATTTATTTCACACACATAGACAATTTGAATTGTTTTAAAATGATGCAAAGTTATAATCAAAGTTCCGATCATAAATCCTATTGAATTATAATTTTATGTGATAGAATTTGAGTAACACTATACATTGCAAAAAATATTAGTCTTTAGAAATATGGCTTATAAGGTATTTCATGTACCAATAATGTTGTCATCTAAAAGTTGGCTTTGGGTTGCATGTCTTTAGTTTTATGTCAAAGAATCATCAATAACTTTAATAGTAACATTGTCAATGGATTCATTGAAATGCATTGTAATTTTTTTTATCCAAAATGGATCACTATATAATCGGTCATCTATTTTGGTACATTCCTAGTGAAAAAAATTGGAACTGTTGACTTATAGCTCCCATTTTAGGCGTAGGCCTTGTTTTCATGATTTGAGGTATTGAAAATTCTAGGGAGAAAGTTCAAACCTTTCAAGGAGTTAGACATTTTTAAATGAAACACTCACTCTGGTGGGAAATCTAGAAACAAAGAAACCCAGAAATGGAGCCAAAAAACAAGTTAGAGAAAAAATACCAAGTTCCAACATCACTTTTTCCTAGTCTTTGCTCAAAGTGGAAATGAACATATATCTAAAACCCTATCAAGGTGAGACTATTCATTTAATTTGAATCAACGCTTGCAACAATTAAAAGTCTATAACATTATTCATTATATTAGATAAGGTGAAAATATATTGTTTTCTCCATTGATGTTTAAAGGGACATGGCAAAACTTGTTGGGAAAGCCACATAAACAATTAATCTAGCGGGTGATTCCCTAGAAACTAAATTGGAGGTGTTTGAAACTCTCATTAGGTTCTATTTCTACCTTATTGGGAACAAAGATGACTAATGAATTTGTTGGCATTACTCCAACAAAAGTAAGGGTAGAGTGTACAAGAGTACACCATTGAGTTAAAAAAAACCATTATGTTAGAAATATTCCCCATGAACTTGAATGTACTCATTAAGTATTTGGGTGGTCTCTAGAGTCATTTAAGGATGCACATAATGTTGTTTAAACCTAGTACCTTTAATGAGGTTTGTGCACAAGCACAATATCTAGAGATGGACAAGAAGAAAGGAGAACCAAATGGTTCCATGTAGAAAAATCATCAGGGCTCTTCCATGGAAAGAAAGAAGAAGTGTAAATGAAAAGATAAAATGATCGTATAAATTGAACAATAGTGCAAGGATCTAAGAAACCATTTAACCATTATCAAATTGATGCTCATACCAAAGATAAGTGTTGTAAGCTACATCTACAGTTGAATCTAAAGAACCTCAAGAAGAAAGCAAAGAAAAAGACAAGGCTTGTTATGGATTTAATGAATATGATAGATAGTAACTCAGATGTAGATGAAATGGTTATCTACAATAAAATGTAGAAAGAGGTGGATTTGAGTAGTCTCCATCCCAAGGAAGGGAAGTAGATGACTAAACTCTTACATATAAAGATTTAAGTCAAGAAGACAAAGCGAAGTCTATATTTGATTCTGGTTTGCAAGGAAAACTCGTAGTAGCATTTGATAAGTAAACCTAAAATGGAATTTCACGGTGATCAATACTCATAATCACTGGGATGGGTAAAAAAGGATGCATAATTCATAATCACTAAGTAATGCACACTCAATTTTGTTTTATAAATGTGAACTATAATGATGAATTGGAGGTAGATGTAGTAAAACTTTATGTGTGTGGTGTAGCGTATGGAAACCCATAGATGTACTTAAGGGGTGCAATCTTCACGAGGACATAAAACCAATACTACTTAATCAAGGATTGGAAGTGCTTCATTGTCGATGTGCATAAAGCTAGTGAATCCTTGCCTATTCAATGGTAGGTAGCCCCAAAATAATTAAAACAGTTAAATGATGACATTTAAGGTGGAAAAACTTAAGGATACAATTTCCAAAGAATATGCACTAAAATAACATCTATGCATGCTTGCAATTAAATGATGATGTGATTGAGTTGACTCTTGGAATCCCCTCATAAGCATAGGACCTTGTGGTTTTTGGGAAAATGCTGACAAGGTATGTTATGTATAACCTTTTAAGGGTACCTTGAATGGTCATTACAAGGGTATTTCTGCAAGATATAGAAATCATAATACAAATTACTTGAATAAACTTCATTCTCCTTGTGTTATTACCTCCAAAAAATTCAAATATCACATTACAATTTTTAGGTTTTTTTCATTAATGACCTAGTGTTTCCCATATATGATCAATGGCATGAAGAAGCTCATATTTTAAATGGTGAGGAAAGTCAAAGGATGTCAATGCAAGCTGAAAATCAGTGTTCTTGATACCAATTTTCTAAGGAACCCAATCTTATAACTATCCCTTGCTTAGAAAAAACGTCTTCTACCACATTCCCGAATTGTCATGTACAAATCAAATGAAATTAATTAAAGGCACAATGAAGAGGGTTATATATTGTATAGGGGTGAATAAACACATTTTCATACACCATGCACCTTACTCCTCACTAAAATTACCTTCCCAACTTTCTCAATTATGGAAATAGAGTCTCCTTTGATAATGAATGACTTGATATTTATGATATGGGAAATTTACAAATCTAGTGAAAGAGATAAAAATCTAATCTTTGTTGTTTGTGTATTTCCCTATATTTTGGGCATGGAATGTAAGAAGAAAACCATTATCATATTTATAGTCACTCACATCCCATAATAATCAAGACTAACTTCAAATACCCATGAAAGGGGATTGGTTGGGGCTTCTCATATTATTAATAGAGTAAAGTTGATTAAACATTTGCCCACTTTTATAAGATTATAGAAGACAACTTCCCATAAATCACACTTAGAGACTAGGATAGGGTACATTGCGATAAAATTTCAAATAATAATCCTTTAGTTAATCTAAGCATAACTTTTAGTTGAAAGGTTAATCTCATTAATCCACTAGAAAATTTACCTCTAACCAGATTTCTCCTCCCAAATTTCTTCAAAAAAAAAATCTTTTGTTTGGTCTGATCAATTTTTTAATATCACAAAATTGATAAAAATACATAAATATAGTTCGCACATCCGTTAAGCATGTTAGGATTATTAATCCTCCCTTGACCATATTGTCTATTGGATTATTATTTGCTTAACTTAGGAAACCCTAATTAATTAAATTGGGTCCACTGGTACAATTGGGTCTACCTGGCCTAATGGGATCACATGTACCAGTCATTGAAGTGTGGGGAACACTGCTAGAGGTTAACTGCCACTTATTGCATGTGCATGCATTAGTTAGGGCGCCTCCTAGCCCAATCCCTAGATTTTAGGAACCATTGGGATTCTCGGTACCAACCTACTTCAGTTAGTTGGTGTTAGTGCTAGTTAGTCTTAGATAGCCCCCAGTTACAATCAGTTAGTTCACCATCAGTTAGCTAGAGCAACCATTGCATGGATAATGCATGGATGCATGGGGAGGAACACTTTTCCTTACTACCACACTCAGTTGCACTGAGTTAACTAGCTGTAACTGATTGATTGAGTTGTTAGACATCAGGGAGTTGATCTTTGGACTTAGACTTTGACAGGTACCTCACAAATAGTTAGCTAGCACTACCAATGCATGGATAATGCATGGTTGCATGGGGAGGAGCGATTTTCCTACTTACCACACTCAGTTGCACTGAGTTAACTAGCTGTCACTGTTTGTTGGAGTTATTGGTCATCAAGGACTTTTCTACTTGGACTTCGATATTGATTAGGAGACCTTGAGTTAGAGATTCAGTTAGATACAGTCTTATCCATTTGGAGGATTCAAATTCATTACTCATGCATTCGAATTATACCTATGTATACTACATTGTAACACCAGATATTATGATGATGAATAGATTGTAATTTCCTGAGCAATACTTGTCCATTTCCTGTGTGGTTTGTTTTGCTTGGTTTGTATGTTTATCCTCCATTCACTTACTGCAACATAATAGGAATTATCTGCTTGAATATCATATGGAATTCAAATTCTAAAATGGTATCCCAGCCTTCTCAGGAAGGTTTCATGCTTTTTTCTCCTCATCGAACATCAGAAGCAACTGGGTTTCCACAGAAGTACCCTTTGATGATTTGCTAGCTATTGATTTATTCATGGCAGCTGTGAGGGTGTGACAGACCCTAAAAACATGTTCATGTCTGGAGGAAAAGCATGATTCTAATAGTTCATATGTTTTATTGTTATTTGTAGTGAAATTGACAGGTGCTAAGTAGCTTGAGAAAAGCTTTGCAGCCGTGCTGCCGGAGCAATTATGAGTTCTCATACTTCTGAGCCACGGATCCTCACAACTTCCAATTTCCTTGATTGGAAGATTGATATGTATATAGCCTTGCACAAGCATGGATACCACGGGATCATACATGGATGAGAGGAAAAGCCTCATCAACCGGTAGAGTGGAACAAGTTTCTGAACCGTTGTGATGAAGCATTTGGGTACTTATTTGCTTATATATCCAGAGATCTCCTCTTCCAGCTAGAAGGCTTGAGGACTCCCAGAGAATCCTGGGAGAAGATTGATAGCTTGTTTAACAAACAAGATGAGCTTTGGGGACACATTACGGAGAATGAGTTGGTATCTTTACATCCCAGCAGTTTCGAATATATTGAGCAATTATTTACTAAATTCAAGTCTCTAGTGCTCCAATGCAGATAGTACAGAACATAGCGGAAGGATGAGCAGAATGTCCTTTCCATAATCAACAAACTAGGCTCTGAGTATTCTGTATATGTCTCTATGTTTCATTCCAAGCAAGAAATATTTCCTGATTGGAAACTTCCTTCATTAGATTCTTTTTCTGAGTCCTTAATCAAGGAGCAAGACAAGTTGATCCACATGGGAGTCATCCATAACTCCAAAGATCAAGCTCTCCTAGCTATTGACTCTTCCAAAGCACAAGCAAAGGGGAAATCAAAAAATAAGGAACCAAAGGTTTCTGATTTGAAGCCTAAATCAAATCACCAAACTTCCGAAGGTGCCTCCAGCTCTAAGAAGAAAAAGACAAAGTGTCCCTACTGTATGAGGGGTTTTCATCCAGAAGACTCATGCATGAAGAAGACCCTTGATGAGATGAAAGCTCTATGTATCTAGAACAATATTGCCCTTCCACAATGGGAAGTGATGTTAGATGATGAAGAGCAAACTGAATAATATGAGATATGCTTGCATGCAAGCCTCTCTCCATCGAAGGCCATGCCCTCTCCTACATAAGATCAAATTGTTGAAGATGAAGAAGAAGCATATTTTTCCCTACAGTCAATTCCAATGCAAGAAAGCCTCCATGAAGTGACTCCTTATCTTGATCCTCCAAAAGTGTATGAGATATCTGATATCTCATCTCCTCACATGGAAGATCTAGAAGAAGACATTCAAATCTCTGTTTGTGAAGAAACACACTCTTCCTATTCTTTGCAAAATTTCTCCAGTAATTCTTTAAATTTTGTGCATAGTTTATTGGTAACTGTTTCATAAACAGTAGATGAATTTGATTTCTCTATGTATAATGAAGTCACTGGTGTGCATATCAGTAATACCACTGATATTCTGTAAATAATATCATATTATAAGAGTGATCCATTCATGCTCATTAATCTAGAGCTTCCAGTAAATTTCTGCAAGATTACATGCACCGAAAATCAGAATTTTGAAGAAGGAGAAAAGTGTGCATCTACCGTCTCGGTGGAGCAAATTTTTGGATCTGATTTATTTTCTGATCTGATAATATGTGATTCAGGTTTCAAGATTCAAGAGCCTTCAGTGTTGCTTATAACTGGTTTCACCAATTTTGGTGTGACAAATCAAGCACCGCAAGTCTCCTTAAATTTTTCTGTTGAGGATTCAATGTTAGTTTTCTCTAATGAGATTGCTGATATTAGATATTTTGAATTATTGGATATTTATGAAGTTATATCAGATTATGGAGCTCAAGAATTCTCTCTCCACAGTCCCAGTGCTTCTCTACCTTTGGTCGCATGCTCATCTCCTCACAGAACTAGTAAAGAGGGAGACATTATGCATCTGCTTGGACACTTGCTCCTAACACTTGGGGATGATTTTACCACCCATGATTTGCTGTTCAAGGCTGACATATATCAGGTTCTTGGGTGTTCCTCACATGGTTTGAACTCTCAAGAACTTTTACCCTCTCTTCAGTTGATTTCAGTTGCTCTACATTGGTCCAGTTTTCACCGTGCAACTGTTTATATTTTTGATTCAGTTGGGTACATTGTTCTTCTTCCAAAGAGAAAGATTCATCTAGACGTAAGAATTTGTTTGGATTCAGTGGTTCACCTGCATAGAAGAACCAAGATACTTCTGCAAATGGAATAAAAAAATTTCACAAGTTTTTTCAAAATTTGTATTCCTGCTTATTTTGAAGAGGGGTTTTTTCCAAGAGGTTTTCCCTTATTTTCCTTGGATATATTAAGCAGCATTATTTATTTTAGATTGTATTTGGGTGACCTATGGTCTTGTTACCAGGCTCCATAGTTGTCCAAGTTAGGATTCAGGGGGGTGTTAGGATTATTAATCCTCCCTTGACCATATTGTCTATTAGATTATTATTTGCCTAACTTAGGAAACCCTAATTAATTAAATTGGGTCCACTGGTACAATTGGGTCCACCTAGCCTAATGGGATCACATGTACTAGTCATTGAAGTGTGGGGAACAATAATATAGGCTAACTTCCACTTACTGCATGTGCATGAATCAGTTAGGGTGCCTCCTAGCCCAATCCATAGGTTTTAGGAACCATTGGGAGTCCCGGCTCCAACCTACTTCAGTTAGTTGGTGTTAGTGCTAGTTAGTCTTAAATAGCCCCCGGTTACAATCAGTTAGTTCACCGTTAGTTAGCTAGCACAACCATTGCATGGCTAATTCATGGATGCATGGGGAGGAGCACTTTTCCTACCTACCACACTAAGTTGCACTGAGTTAACTACCTGTAATTGATTGATTGAGTTGTTGGACATCAGGGAGTTGATCTTTGGAATCAGACTTTGAAATTTACCTCACAAACAATTATCTAGCGCTAACAATGCATGGCTGCATGGGGAGGAGTGCTTTTCCTACCTACCACACTTAGTTGCACTGAGTTAACTAGCTGTCACTGTTTGTTGGAGTTATTGGTCATTAGGGAGTTGTCTATTTGGACTCCGATATTGATTGGGAGACCTTGAGTTGGAGATTCAGTTAGATACAGTATTATCCACTTGGAGGATGCGGATTCATTACTCATGCATTCGAATTCTACCTATGTATACTACATTGTAACACCAGATACTATGACGATGAATATACTGTAATTTCCTGAGCAATACTTGTCCATTTCCTGTGTGGTTTGTTTTGCTTGGTTTTTATGTTTATCCTCCATTCAATTGCTGCAACATAATAAAAGTCTCTTCTTGAAAATTATATGGCATTCAAATTCTAATAAAGCAATCATATGGATGAAATGTATCTTAATATACACTCTAAGGTGTAGATTAATCTACGCTAGAAAGTGTCTCTTAGGCTATGCTTTTGAGCATAGCTAAATCTAATTTATGGGAAACATATAACTTAAGCTACATTCTGGAACATAGCTTATGTGATGCTCTAGAGCATATCTTAAACTATGCTATGAGACATAGATTAAATTATGTTTTCCCTACAACATCGTTTAAGCGATGTTCCGTTAAAGTTTTGTATTTTTAAGTTATATGTTTCCCTGACTAAGGTGTAGATTAATCTACGCTAGAAAGTGTCTCTTAGGCTATGCTTTTGAGCATAGCTAAATCTAATTTATGGGAAACATATAACTTAAGCTACATTCTGGAGCATAGCTTATGTGATGCTCTAGAGCATATCTTAAACTATGCTATGGGACATAGATTAAATTATGTTTTCCCTATAACATCGTTTAAGCGATGTTCCGTTAAAGTTTTGTATTTTTTTTCTCGATTGTTCCACCTATTCAATTTTAGTTTGACGTTGACAATTTTTAGTTTAATGTTGAAATTTTATATTTCATTAAACATCGGTGCAAACATCGAGTTGGGACCCGATACATAGTAGTGAGATATTAGAAAGGACAATGCATAGATAGCTAGGTTCATGGAGGTGGGAAAAAACGGGGAATTGGAACATGATTGTCATTGGATAGGCTAGAGATATATGAGGTGTGATAATAGGGTGCATAATGTTAATATTTAATGCACATGCCTATATCCCAAGACCAATTTCACATGGAATATCATTATTTTCTAAAACTACCCTTCTAGAATTGTTTTTTTTTCATTATGAAAGTTGGTGGATGGGGTTCTAAGAGTTTAAATGCCTTGATTTTAGTTTTCATGTTTTTTTAATAAGGTACATTTTATTATTTTGAATATGGTATTGGGTTGATTAAGGGAAATCCATTTCTTTAAATAATCTCTCTTATCCTTCAATAATAGCTTTTGGTTAATATTATAAAGTAGTGATGTGAAGAGGTTTTTGGGACTTTGTTGGATTTTTAGGAGAACAATGAAACAAGTTGTGAGTAGAAGCACTTATTTTTTTCCTTTCCATTGTTGATTGTAGAGTGTTAGTTTTGGTTTAAAAAACAAAGTTTATCTCGAGTAGAGATTATGACTTCAAGCCTAGTTGTAGGTGATGATCTGGGTTGTTATAGCATGATTTACCACACCTCATGCATCATTCCCTAATGACCTTCCCTCATCCCTATGAAGACTCACTATACCCCCCTTACTTAGCACAACCATGATGCTTTGGTATAACCCTGAAAAATACACTTTTTAAGATACATGCATGTTAACATCCATGTAACCAGCATATACGCAACTTGCACCATTACATCCCATGTACATCGGGTTTTGTACTCAAAACAAAAAAATATTTGGATTTTTCCTCATCAAGTAATGAATAGCTTGATCTTTGGCCTTCCATATTCTTGAAAACGCTCCGATTTGACCTTCCATTTCCCACTTGAGGGATATATATTGAGCCATTGTGAAAGATTGGAGGGGGAGAAACTTTGAGAGTAAGGAAACTATAGTGAAATTTTGCCCCATCGACACATGCTTGAGTCTACATCCCTTTATCCTTGTTGACATAACTCTTTATGTTCATCTCCCAATATCTCCATTGTCTTTGTGAGATTTTCTTGGTATGGAGGATTGAAGTGGTGGAGTGTTGTGTGGAGGAACTTGGTTTCTTAGTTCTGACGAATTTCTCACATAGTTTGTCACTTTTTACTTCCGTTTGCATTAATAGAAATACTCTTTTCTCATCCAATTTCATATGCAAATGTTATATATATTTTCATGGATATATTTTCTTTATACATGTTTAAATGGATTATGTTAGTGAAGGTGCTAACATTTTATGAATATATTATATGCTTGGATATATTTGTTGAGGACAAGTTGTAGGTTTCAAGCATTGGATTGAAATCTCAATGACAAACTTCTTCGAACTTTCGATTGAGGTACATACATTTTCTTTCATTGTTAGAATTTACATTTATATGTCATATTTTGCATTAGAGTTGATTTTTGGTGTCATCCTGTCTATTGTGGTCCACCCCAATCCATATGAAGATTTTCTCCTTAACAGAATTGGCGACTCCACTAGGGAAGTCTCCCTTTTGTTGGGGTTTTTTGGGTGCATTTTTGCTTTTATTTCTCTTTGTTTCCTTGTGTTTCTTTGTTGCATTTATTAGTATAGTTATATATTGATAGTTTCTTGGAGTGATTTGGCTTTAAAATTTCTTTTTTCCCCTTTATTTTGTATATGTGGGTGATAGTGTTGACAGTCGCATATATACACGGGATGGCCTTTATCAAGTTGCATACATACGCTATTGTTCCCTAAAATAGCCGCGTACAATTCAGTTTTAGCTTGATATCTTGATTGGAGTGATTGTTGGGTGGGTTGTGAGTGTTGGTGAGTCTTCTAGGGTCCTTATACTGTCTTTTGACTATTTGTAGTGTGACTAGAAAATATGTTCTTATTAGTTTTTTAAAGAGAAGTTGTTCTTGTCATTTTTCCACTTTTTGTTTTGATTTTAGTGCAAGAGTCTTTGATTCTTAGCATCTTGTTGGCCTTGTGTCTACGGTACTTGTTGTTGTGGCTAAGGGTTTAGTGATTCCACTTTGCATTTTCATTCATTTATTTTGAAAATACAAAATATTTGCATTTTGCATTTGCATTGGTCTTGCTTGGAATGGAATGAGTCTAAGCTTCATTTAGGAAAGGTTGCATTCACATTTGAAGAGAAAGAGACTTTTTTTTCATTTCATTTAGTGGCATACCATCTTTTCATCTGGAAAAAAGTACTTGGAAATGTTTTAGGTGTGCATATTTATGTTTCTTGTCGAGTCATAATATCACTAGTTTCAGGGACACATACCTTGAGTAAGAACAACTTATTAAAATTAACGCTTAATTTAAAATTGATTAGAACAATTTTATTTTATATGGTGCACCAATAAGCTTAGATTTTAGAGTCTTGGAATATGATTGTGTGAGTAAAATTTTCCAAGACTATAAAATGGAAACAATTAGGTGTTTGACCAAGGAGAGGAGAAATCCTTGATATAATTGGTCTTCATAGGAATATCCTCTTACACTAGAGTTAATCATGAGGGAACACACATGTTGGTGGTGGGGATTCCCTCCACTACCTTCAATGAGTGTCAAATATATTTCTAGGATCTTATTCATATCTGGGGGATTTTGAGGTACCTTTGGTTCTTTCGAGCTTCGGGCTTAGTTACCCTACCCATACGGTGGATCCCATTGACGAATATCCACTTGAGCATTGGTTATATTGAGGTGACCTTAGTTTCTTTTCCTAGGTACCGTAGGGGTTACTGGAAGTGGTTATTCCATGGGTGTCCCAACCATGTAGGGATCAAACAACACAATCACTTTATGCATTGAAGCTAAGGACCACTATAATTGGTCACACACTTCCACTTGTAGTGTATGGGAGTCTCAGGCCTCTCCTAAGAGATACATACCTATTGCATTCATGAGATCATATATCCTAATTCCTTACTTGTGTGCATCTATCCTAGCTTCTTTCAGGGTGTGCTCTGTGTTTTCTAGTTGGATCTAGGGATCATGGTTACTTGAGTCTCTCTTGGTAGAGTCATTATGGGTCAAGTTTCGGCTCCTCGTTGATCTCATAGTTTAGCAGTTTTACCACCTTTTGATCCTTTATATTCTCTTTACATGAGGTGAAGACACGATACTGGTCCTCTTTCTAACAAAGGACTTGTAAGAATTATGATGATGAGTACTACTTTAGAGACGTTAGACTTTCCTCTAACCCCTTCATTTTCCTTGGTAAGAGGAGTCCCTAGGACTCCTTCTTCATGTTCCTTGTGGGTCCATGGGACACCTGCCTATACCGACCCTTATTTTGCTAGTCCTTCTCATCCCATAGGAATGAACCCTTCTGAGTTCACATGGTCTTTGCACTATGTGCCATACTTTTCCTTGGGAGGGTCGGCTACTGAGGCTCAATCCATTCCCTTTACCTCAAGTTCGTTTACTTTTGGCATGCCGAATGTATCAACAAGTATTCCATTGTCCATATCAGTTCATAGTAGTAACCCTAGTGTTGGAATGGGGTGAACGTCATCCTTTTCACTACATATCAGTTCGGAGGTGGTCATATCCCTCCTTCTACTCCATTCGTCAAAGGGTGGTCACCACCTTCATTAGTTCCTCACACTAGTGTTAATCCTTTTTTGGGACGAGGTGGACATGTAATAGTTGGGTCCAGGACTTACATCCCATATTTCGTCCCATCGTCTACTGCAGCTATTCCTTCAAATGTGTTTTTCATGATGAATCCTCCCCCTTCTTCGAGTGGTCCCTTGGGAGAGAATGTTTCTTTTGGTATGGTTCCCCCTTCATCTGGCATCCCTTTGTCGAGAAGCTATGTGCCTCCTTAAGTGTCTGGGAGAATCTTGACCCATAAAATGGGTAACTTCGGTAATGTTGTTCACCATTTCCAAGGAATGCATAATATGCAAATGTCGATACATCCTTATATGGGGCATATGGAAGGAGGTTATTATCTGACTAGTCAAGGTCATGGCCTTTTACTAGAATCCACCTTATCATAATCAACATTTCTAAGGGGCATGGAATCAAATGCCACAACCCAGGGTCCCTTTTTTAGCCAGGTTGAATTTTCTTGACTTTTTTAGACTCATGAAAAACCCGATGTGTCGTGATCTGGCATGGCCTCCGGTCTCCGCTAATATTCCTTCAGACTTTATAAAGTTTGATGGTAAGAAGGGCAAAGATCCTAATGACCACGTTACAACTTTTCGTCTCTAGTGCTCTTCGAAATCACTGAACCATAATTCTGTTCTATTAAGACTGTTTCAATGCACCCTCATGGATATATATGTGAAATTGTATATAAATATTCCTAGGGGTAGATACCATAGTTTTAATGATTTAGCCATGGTATTTCTTAATCACTTTCAGTTGGCAGTCCGTTATGACACTGACACAAAATTATTGTCAAATTTTTGGAAAGACAAGGATACTCACATATATAACCATATTCAAGAGTGGTGTAGATGAAAGTGATTGATTAAGGCCAACATTCCACCAGAATTCTTGTTGGAGTGGTTCCTTAAGTCGTTATTTCCTTATATTGTGAAGGATGTTTCAACATCCAGAGTGGCTACCAAGGAATAGGCTATTTTTTAAGCTCAACAATTAGACTTGATTTATGCACAGTCTAGGCTCCTTTATGAGATCATTCCTAACACATCGATGTCAAATCATGACCCCAAGTTTAAACTTGGGTTGCATATCGATGGAATTGTTGGCTCCAAAAATGCCAAAGTTGTAGACTAGGTTATGACTCAAATGCAAAAATTGTCTATTAACCAGTCTATGGTTAGATAAGATATGAATTCTTCCACCCCCACCCAATCAGTGGATGTACATTCTATGTAGTAGTCAAACCACAAGGGTAACCAACAACCCAAACAAAATAGAAAGAAGGGGAAAAATAATAAGAAGGGTGGGAATAAGAAGGAAAATTTTAGTTATGATAAGAACGACGAAAATGCTGGTGGGGTAAAGGATCCTAAAAGTAAGGTCAAATTCCCATGCAAAATTTGTGGAGGAGACCATCTTATGCACTTGTGCCCTAGGATTGACGAGGAATCAAATTTTATCATAAAGATACCAGCTAAGATGACGAAACCCATTCCGCATAATCAAAACATGATTTCGAGGACTCCATCTGCGGGAAATGGTTCTAGTGGGAGTCAAAACTCCCCATCCCATGAAGGTATTCATGGTTGTATTGATATGCTATCAATTGTACATGTTGCAACAAATTCAGGAGATTATGGTCCATCACAACCTACCATGGGAAATGAGCCTCCTCCTTCATATATCCCTTTGTAGATTGATACGATTGAGACTATACCATGTGTACCGAAATTTCTTAAGTGCTTGACACACAATATTAATGCCCGAGCCTCCCAACACTATTCAATTGTATAGGATTTTGGAGAGACTCCCTGTGCGATGTTAGACTTAGAGGTGCGTAATATTTGTCCCTCGTAGAGGAAAGCCTTGTTAACTACTTTAGGAGTTGTTTATATGAAAAACCCCAGTTTCATCAATTTGAGACTCATGATGTCCATCCTCACTTACCTTAACATGTGGATTTTAAAGTCCATGTGGAGAGTTTGAATAACACCATTAAATGTATAGTCATTGATGAAGGTACTGTGACATCGGTGATGTATTTAGCTTGTTGGAAGGGACTTGGATTCCCCATGTTGTGTAAATCCATGACTATGTTGACAACATTTGATGGATACTTAATTAGACGACATGGTATTATTCCTTCCCTTCAGGTATAGTTGGGGGGGAATACCGTACCGGTCAAGTTCGAGGTGGTTGATGCATCCCTTGACTATAATATTTTACTGGGTCAAAACTGAATTTATGCCATGAAGGCGACAATGTCGTCGATGTTTCATGTTGGATGATTTCCTCATGAAGGAATAATTGTGATGATCGATCAATTATCATTTGATAATTCTGGTTCCTCATCATCACTGGGTCCCAATATCCCAGTAATCGATAATTCTCAATCGGCAACTGAGAATATTGGTGTCAAAATGTACCCTTCATTGATGGGAACTTTTAACTTTTCGGCTCCAATCTTATCCATTGACTCCATGCTTAGTGGTATCCCCTCGCCTTTGAGTATGCTCTCATTTTGTACCTCATATTTGAGTGACTTGTGGACTCTCCCTTCTCTAGTTGGTTCAGTTGAATATTGTTCACTCACCGACACAGATATGCCATTGTCTGCAGTGCAGATTGCTTATCAAGTTGTACTTGATGTCACTACAGACCCCGATATTTATTCTTCATAGACCAAATATGAAGATCTCATTGTACCGCTTGCTTGGGAGGTCAATTCGATGTGCTCACAATATTGTATTGATGACACTTTCCCTTCATATGAATCTATTATTGAGGCCATGACGAATCTAGAACAACCTTGGGAGGATATGCATCATCGATCTTATTTCCTCTTGTAGCTTGAATGGATTGAGTATGATGAATTTTGATCGGCCTTGAGTGAGAAAGTTGGTATATATTCCAAAGGGCACATGATGAATATATCTCCCACCATTTCGATTAAAATTTCTCGGACCCCTAGCAAAGTGGAGAACATTTACATCAGTGTGGAATGTTCACGTGAAGAGATTCAAACATACACCAAGTTATTCAAGGAATTCCATGTTGTATTTTCTTGTTCCTATCAAGAAATTCTAGGGATATACCCTCATTTTGGTGAGGATTAAATAAAAATGTATCCTAATGCTAAGTCTGTTAGACAACGTTTACACATGGTGAATCCCTGTAAGGAACCTATCATTAAGGATGAGGTAGAGGAGATACTTAAGGTTGGATTCATTTACCCAATTCCCTTGACTGAATGGGTATCCATTCTCATTCTTGTGGATAAGAAGCAGGGAATCATCTGCGTATGCATTGAGTTTAGAGATCTGAATAGGTCCCGTATTAAGAATAACTTCCCCACTCTGTTTATTGATCAGATTTTGGATGAGTGCAGGGGAAGTGACACTTTTTGATTTATGGATGGTTTTTATGGCTATAATCAGATCCAGATTAAACCCGAGGATCAACAAAATATTGCATTTATATGTCCTTGGTGTACTTTTTCATATCAGGAGATGCCTTTTGGCCTTAAAAACGTCGGAGGTACTTTTTCAGTGGGCAATGACCTTTTCGTTTGACTACCTTAAATGTATAATTAAAGTGTATCTAGAGAACGTAGATTCTCATTCTCGCTAGCGAGTGGATCATCCATCACATATTTGTTTGGTATTTGAAAGATGTCGCTGTTATCAAATTTGTTTGAACCCTCAAAAGTGCATATTTTGTGTTAGAATTGGTTGCTTATTGGGATTCATTGTGTCAAAGGAGGAGATTATGGTCGATATGTTAAAGATTGAGGAAATACATCAGTTTCCTCCCCCATGCACAATTAGACAACTTTAGAGTCTCCAAGGGGTGGCTAATTTATTGTGTCGGTTTGTTGTGAATTATGCCAACCTAACCAAGGGTTTTATGTGCTTATTGAAGAAGGATACTTCGTTCTCATGGGATGAGTAAGCCCATGATTCCTTCTATTCTCTTAAGAAAGCCTTCGCATCAACCCATCTACTTAGTTCCCTAGAATACACTAAATACTTATTGAATTACGTGGTTGCGTCTCAAGAGACAGTTGGTATGGTTCAGGTTCAAGAGGATGTCGAGATCCACGAGCACATTATTTATTATCTAATTTGGAATATCATTGATGCATAAATTCGGTATACTCATGTCAATAAGTTGGACTTAACGACTATTCACGCAATCCAACAGTTACAGAACTACATATTACTCCACCAAAGCACGATTGTAGCACATATCAATCCATTTTAGTTTGTCCCGACTAGACGAATGATAGGGGGAAAGTACAATAAATGGATTTTTATTTTATAGTAGTTTAACCTTGATTTTATTTTGGAAAAATCCAAGAAGTATCTGGTCTTCACAGAGTTGATGTTGGATCTTCCTAGACTGGATGAGGACATGGTTCATTAGTACTCATTTGTGGATGAGCACATTTTCCTCATCTCTTCTGCAAACCCTTGATATGGTGATATCATCGTCTATATTTAGACTTTGAAGTTCCTTTCGCATCTCTCGAGGGATGAGTGACGATGATTATGTCACAATGCTAAAAAATACATCATCATCGATGACACATATCGTCATGGGGTGGAATCTATCTTATGTCATTGTTTGACTCATGAGGAGGCTAAGGTTGTACTTAATGATTGCCATGGTGGGGCGTGTGGTGGTCATTTATATGGGCTTACAACAACTCAAAATATTTTAAGAGTGGGTTACTACTGTCCTTCGATCTTTAAATATTGTGTTAACACATTCAAGAGATGTCACCCTTTCTAGTTGTTTTCTTAGAACATGCGTTCCCATCACATTACATCCTATATAATAGTTGATCCCTTCACTAAATGGGGGGTGGATTTTATAGATTGCAACCCAACATTAGCTAGGGGGAATCATCATATTATAGTGGCCATGGACTAATTTATGAAATGGGTAGAGGCTATGCCTACTATTAAATCCAATGGTGAGACGACCTCTCACTTTGTGTTCAATTAGATTATCACCCGGTTTAGGATCCCAAAGGAGATTGTCACTTATCACGACAGTCACATTCAAAATAAGATGATGGCATAATTAGCTTTGAATATGGGGTTTAATAAAGAAAATTATTCGTATTATTACCCCCAAGAGAATGGTTAGGTCGAGGAAGTTAACAAATCTCTTAAGTCCATTCTACAAAATAACATCGCACTCAGTAAGACTAATTGGCATACCATGTTGTACCTTGCATTGTGGGATTATAGGACCGCGGTTAATACTTTCACTGGTTTCTCACCATACCAGTTAGTTCATGGGATGGATTCATTTTTATCGGTTGAATGTAATATCCCTTCCTTGAAATTAGCTATATATCTCTTTCCTGACACCTCAGAGTTAGAAGAACGATTAGTCCACCTCACGCAACTTAATGAGCAATGTTGAGATGTTATCATGGCAATATAAGTGAATAAACATCGTGTCAATTAGGCACATTACAATAATCCATTATGTCTGGAGCAATATAATGAGGGTGACTTGTTCCTTTTATATGATCAATCCCATGAACTATTGGGGGAAGGAAATTTTAATCCTATGTGGCATGGTCGTTACATCATGAGGCATGTCCTAGAGAAGGGAGCCTATGAGTTAGAGGATTACAAAGGGAATGTGCTGAAGGAGCCTAGAAATGGGATCTACCTTAAGAAGTACTACGCTTGAGTTTCCAGCTTGAGTTGGAAACATTTCAATTAAAACTAAATAAAACTAACCTAAAGATAAAATCCAAAACCTAAAACTAATTACATTAAAACCTTTCAATTCCTAAAACAAACCCTAAGTCGACTCTTTCCCAAAAAGTGTTGTTCTATATTAAGTTATTGAAGAAAGATGAATATCTTCCCAAGCATCGCTAAGGTCCTGATGATGAGCCACAAATGGCTCAAAACGTTGACAATAACACCCCACTCACCACATATTCTCCAAAAGATACCTCGAATCTTTACTGTGGAATCTTGACCAACTCAACCTTGTATATTATTATACAATTTCACATAGTTTTTAGGTTTTTCTTATAGTGTCGTCAGTTTGTTGACATGCTTCCTATTGGTTAGTAGATGTCGACAAAGTATTCGATGTACTTAGGATTTGTAGAAGGTTCCAACCTCCATACCCAAAACTTATCTTCTGCTACTTGGGTCATTTACGCACCCGAGATCCAACTAGTGCCTTCAGGAGGAGTGCGCCTTCAACCATTATTGAACAATGTGCCCGAGTATAATGTTGTAATTGAGCTATTATAGGATTCCATTTCAAATGGTATTTGGTATTTAGAGGTTCACTTGGATTCATAGATGATTGTTTTTCAATTGAATGGTCGGTACCACATTAGAGATCCTACGTTGCTGAGAATATTCTTAAGGGTAATATTGTTAGAACGACATTTTGATTTTATTACATACATTCACATATCTAGACGTTACGATCAAGTTTTTGATTGATATGAAAATTACATTTTAGATTGGCATTTGTCACATAACTAAGAAAGAATCATCCACATACACATTTACATTTACATTTACACTATCACACGTACATATATCAAACTGGTAAGTATAAGTTTTTATTCTGAATAAAAGTTCCAAAAAATATGGTGTCATAGTACAAAACTAGGATTTTGGCCCTAAAAAATATACATGGTTGATACAAAATAAATTCCTAGCATATATGCTTGTGGTCCTAGATGATGATCATGATAGAACACTACAATGTTCACTAACCTCCTAAATAGTCTAACCCACAGACAGGGTACCCTAACTACTTATAATCTATGCATCTCCTTGGGTAGGTCCTTGACTTGTACCATAGGAATCATGTGGGTCAAGAAAGCCAGGTTTCCTTGTACATTTTGTAGTGTCTGCTTGACATCAGTGGTGATCATCTCATCTCCTCAACCTCTATGTCGATGCCCTAGAAATCCCTTTGGTCGTCGTGGACCTATGTTTGCAAAAAATAAACCTAATGTCAGTACTTGATACGACAAAAAACATGTTTTTGATTTACTTATATAAAAAATACAAAAAATTTAAATATTGAAAAAATTGGAATCAATCTCACCTATATCCTTGTATGCAGAACCTAGTGGTAGTGGCATGTCTCTGTCTCTGAGGAAGTCGATCCTTGCATAGGGATAGCCATCTATGGCGATCACTTGTCGTCACCACTAGTGGAAGAAATCATTAGTGAATGGAGAAGGCACTCTTCCCCATCCTAACCTCCGCATCACCTAAGTCCAGAGAGTCTGGGATGGATCCCATAGACCATGAGGAGGGACCTGAACCCTGGGACTAAGGCCTGATACCATTTCAAAAATTAAAATGCATAGTATGCTGGTGAACCAGAAGTTCTTGGTCTTACGAAGTTTTCATTTCATCACCTAATGCTTCGTATTTCATAGCAAAGAAGTGATCCAGTAGTAAATGATGGGACTCATACATTCCACCGCATAGAAAATGAGAGCCCATGATCTCTAGTGTAGTGATGATGAACTCGATATCCTGGCTAGACCTAGAATGATCACCTTGAGGCAGAGGCTTTGGATCACGTTGACGGGGACTTAACTTCCCACTTTTTCAGTATTGGGAAGATAATATATGGCTATGTACTCATCAATCCTCATGCCCCCACCTACCCCATGAACGCTAATATTTACTACCTCGCCATGGTGGGATAGTCTAGTAGTGAAATATATGTCTTCTACCTCAATTTTTAACGACGTCCCATCTAAAATGAATGCCTCCATGTTCGGATCCCAAAAGTTTATGAGCATTTGAAGTAATGTTTGTTGATTGATCATACTCCCAAGATTCCAAAATTTATAGAGCCCACACCTTTGCAACACTTGTTGGGAATCCAAATCACCATGCACGACCTTGTCAACATCTTCATTCTCTCTCTCCCTCCACTTAATGACCATCCTGCAAAGGAAAGATATTTTTATGAGGATAACTACTTAAAAAACATTAACCACGGTGCTCCACGTGGGTCACAGTGTAGACAAGTGAGTGGCTACGCAGGAAGGATTCGCTTTTCCTACGTGTACCTTGTACTATACATGACCCGATGATGTATCACCCATGTGGGTTGAGTAACCTAGTTCCCGTGGCCAAAATCTAAAACATAAACCATTGAAATTTGAAATGAAAACGATGAATCGAAAGAGCATGAAGAGAGAAATTACTTGGTCTAGATGGTTGTCGATTTTGTGGCTTGTATCGCCCGAAATTCGAGATTGAAGTTTGAGGGCGCAAAGAGCTCCAAAAGCACTATTAGAGACAAAAACCCAAATGGTAGGTAAATAGTGAAATTTTTACCATTTATTAAAAACATTTACCCACTTTCCGATAGTTTTGACCCTCTCTTTATTATTTACAACTATTATGGACTGATATTGTCATGTAAGGTCCTTTTTAATGTAGTTTCGCTGATCCTAAGTGGATTTTGACCATTTCTGAGGTTGTTCACTCCTATGGCATGTATAAACCTTAATTTACATATAGGATAGGATCACATTTTGCTTGCATCGTTGCATTGTCCTATGACCACATCACGTAAACCATAGCTACAAACCCACTTTTTAATGACACAAAACCTTCCCGCTGCTTCTAGAAGTGCCATTATTTAAGCGGTAGAGATTTCCCAACCATGAGTGCCCTAGTTAGAACATGTTTTTCCATTTGGTTCCCATGCTGAGCTTCCTCCTTGTGGTTGGGAGTGCCTTGTAGTCCTGCCATGTTTGAATAGAAAATTCATGTTCCTTCTTATCTCTTACGTTGGATATCTCCCTTAGGGGCTCTCGCTTTATATCAATTTGTACATTAGAGGAAATTTGGATGAAAAATGGTCCTTTCAACTCTAATTCAAATTCCATGTCATCATGTATTAGCCAATCAAAATGCTTTAAAATTCAAAAGCAGTGCATGGCTAAGGCAATTTTTTATTATATAATTTGGGAGTACGCGGAGTTTTTTAATAGTATAATTTGTCTATCCGCTGCCCAAGCTGCCCAAAAATATCTTGAATATTGATAATGAAATTAATATGCTAATCAATTTTAGGTAAAACGTGACCCATATATAATATATAATATTAATAGTAATTAATGTTATAATTGATGAAAAATTGGGTCCAATAACTTTTACTAATATGATAACTAATAAATATACAATAGTAATTGATATGCTAACTAATATACCCATCCATTTTTAAGGTAATACTTCACCAATACATAATATATTATAGTGATAGTAATTAATATTATAACCAATATATAATAATATTATATTATAATTAATATTTTATAATAACCATAAAAAATTGGGTCCACGGTTTATAGCTATATCATAACTAATATATAATAATAACTCATATCATAACTAATATACCCATCCATCTTTTAGGTAATGAGTGACCAATATATAATATATAATAGCAATATTAATTAATATTACAATTAATATATAATAATAGTTAAAAGTTGGGTCCAATCACTTTTAACTAATATAATAACTAATATACCCATTCATATTTTAGGTAATACATGATCCATATATAATAATAATAATAATAATAGTAATTAATATTATAACTAATTTATAATAATATTAAAATTGGGTACAATAACTTTTAACTAATATTATAAGTAATGTATAGTAATAAATAATATTAAAACTATTTTATAATAATATTATATTATAATTAATATATAATAATAATATTATACGCCATGAAAAGTTAGGTCAAATAATATTTAAGATGACAGTATGCATTTAATTTTCTTTCCTTAATTTGGGTGAAAATAATACATTCAACTTCGTCTTCATATATATATATATAGTAGCTTTGATAAATGTGAAATAACCATGGGAAACATAGATAAAAGTGAAATAGTATAAAAAAATGCTTACATGTTTTTTTTTTATCATTTTCCTTAGGAGGCCCATTTTTCATCCAAATTTCCTCTAATGAATGCATTGCATGCGTTCGCTTGCCTTATTGAGCGTAATGTCAGCTCCCCACTTCAGTTTTATAATCCAAATTGCATGAGCTTATCTCAATTCTAGCTAAGCAGAGCCAATTACTTATCCTTTGCAGATTGATTACCCCTCACCCTAGAGGAAACATTCCCCCAAGTGTCCTTATCCTACACGCATTTCCTTGCATTGAGCATAGGTAGGTTCCACTGCTTGGAACTAGTTTGCTTCCATGTGACATTGCATTTCCCCTTCATTGTACAATAAACACATTTTATTATTTTTCAAGATTTATAATATGGAAAAGGTCAAAAACATTAAAAACCATAAAAATACAGATGGGAAATGATATTATCTAATGTTGGAAGTTGTTGTGTTGCTTTTGAACAGAGCACGATTTATGAGTCCATCTATCATGTGTTGGTCTTTTAGTATGGCCTTAGGAGTTTCACTCGTTATTCATATCTTTCTCCACCAACTAGTTAAGATTCTAGCCCCTATGGAGCCTTTGTTGATGCCTCCTTTGTCACAAAGTTATCCCAGTTTGCACACTTGAGTCTATGTTTTTTAAGTGTCTCCATCTACCTCATGCTCTTGTTCAAAGCAAGTTTATCCCAAGTCGTCCATTCCTCAGATATCTTGACTCTACATGTTATCCATTCTTGATACATTATAGAGTTGTTGTCCTACTTGAAACCTTGGGCCTACTTTCATCATTGGTATGTGACCTTGAAATCAACAGATGGAATCTCATCAGTGGTCACTGATTGAGTGGTTTCCCTTGTGTTGGATGACAATAAATATATTCACACATTGGGATTTGTGTCAGGTATTGGATTCCATTACACCTGATTGGTGGTTTCCTCGCCTTTGTCACTATTTTTCATCATTGGCTTCTATTAAGAGGGTTTCTTTCACATGCTACTTGCATCTAGCATGCAAAAGAGACACACATGCTTACTGGTTTGTGTACATCTTATTCATTCAAGTTCTACCAAATCATCCATCATTGTTGTGTACCTCATGTTGGTTGATGGGGAATGCCATAATTCCCTCCTTCCAATGGATTCCATTCCATTGACATCAGATCATTTATTTTGGAATTGGGATCTAGAGTTAGTTGAGTGCCTTGAGATTTGTAGTCATCAGGGGAAGGTTCTCTTACCATAGATAGATTGGGAATACATCAATGTTCGATTCTTGATGGATCCGTCAAGTGTTTGACCTCAACACCTCTATTCACACTTGTTGATTGAAATCGGTATCTTGACACCCATTTTCATCATCAATGGGTTGTCTCGCATCTATTAACAATATATATCAATGAGATTTTTTGAATTTTAGCTGAGCTGCGATTGGAGCCGAGGGCGACTTCAACGAGGACGCTGGTGAGGGCTGCATCCAGCAGAACGCTGATCGAGGAGGAGGCCGACAGGGCCGTTGTCAGTTG
>LPNX010099692.1:987908-1064947 GCA_001517045.1 Pseudotsuga menziesii
AAGCTATTTCTCTCACATTAATATAACCGTTTTTGTTAAAAAAAAACAATATATATCAATGAACAGTAATCAAATGATGTTTCATCATATTCAACCTCAACACCTTTATTCATGTGATGTGACATGTGCCATTGTCGATTTGTGTAGAATACCTTAGATTATGGTGGCATTCCACATATGATACTACCTTGATCGCCACAATACCTATGGGATTTCAGTTCTCATACCAAAGTAGTGTACTTCATTATGTACCATATGTCTTCATTCAATATGGAGACCAGACTTGATTGCGTATTGTATGTGGCTATGACAGCTTATGTCATATGTCCATTATGCCTACTCATGGCTATTGCACCTATATGTATAGCTTGGTACTGCTATATATATTCTATATCTGCAGTCATGTATATAAGTTCATTATTGTATTATGTTGGCGAGTGGCTAGTTCTTCCATATGGGTCTTCAATACTCCACTTCTGGGATTATGATAATGTATTTCGACCATCATGTACCCCTATGAACTCACACATTAGGGAGCATATTCTAAAGTGTGATTTTCCACACCTCATGCAACGTGTCTTGCTGGCCTTCCCTCATCCCTCTATAGACTCACTATACCCCCCTTACTTAGTATAGTATCGATGCTTAGTATAACCATGGAAAATACACTTTTGAAGATAATGTGGGTCAACAGCTATGCAGCCCACGTATATGCAACTTGCACCATTACATCCCACGTACATCAAGATTTGTGCTTAAAACAAAAAAATATTTGGAGTTTTCCTCATTAAGTAACAAATATCTTGATCCTTGGCCTTTTATATGCCTAGAAAGGATCCAATTCAACCCTCCATTTCTCATTTGAGGGATATATATTAAGCCGTTGTGATGCATTGGAGGGTAAGAAACTTTGAGAGTAATAAAGCTATAAAGAAAATTTTCCCCATTACCATATGCTTGAGTTGGCATCCCTTTATCCTTGTTGATAGAAATCCTTATGTTCATTTCCCAAGATCTCCATTGTCTTTGTGAGATTTCCTTGGTATGGAGGATTGAAGTGGTGGAGGCCTAGATGGAGGACCTGGTTTCTTGGTTTCGACGAGTTGTCGACAGAGGTTTCCACTTTTTACTTCTGTTTGAATTAATAGAGATACTCTTTTCTCATCTAATTTCATGTGAAAATGTTATAAATATTTCCATGGGTATATTTTCTTAATACATGTTTAAATGGATTATGCTAGCGTAGTTGCTAACATTTTATTAATATATATATGCTTGGATATATTTTTTGTTGATGACAAGTTGTAGGTTTCAAGCATTAGATTGAAAGCTGAATGGAAGACTTCTTTGAACTTCTGGTTGAGGTACGGACATTTTCTTTTGTTGTTAGCATTTACATTTATATGACATATTTGGGATTAGAGTTGATTTATGTTGTCATCCTGTCTATTGTGGTCCACCCCCAGCCATAAGAATATTTTCTCCATAACATGGGTAACAAGAAAAATGATAATTGTGTTAAACTGAAGTTGTCTTAGATTATGTTGGTTTTAGGTGACAATGTGTGTATGCATGAGGTAGTGGATTTAGAAGCTATTGAAGTTGTATTAGGTTATGTTGGTTTTAAGTGACAACGTGTGTATGCATGAGGTAGTGCATGAGGTAGTGGTTTTAGAAGCTATGGATTTGGTAAAGAAGTTTATAGGAAGGGAGGTAGGGGAGTTTTTCTTAAAAGGGTGGTTTAAGGAGAAAGGGGAACCATTTCTAAGGTATGTGCCAAAATAATTTGTGCTAACTAATGGATTGATGAGGTTTACTTTTCTCTTTGAAGGTGATGTGAAGAATATTATGGATTTTGTGTGTTGTTGCGGTTAGGAATGAATTTCCCAATGTTGATGACTCCTTTGTTTCATGATCAATTCGAGAGGATGGACATGATACCTATTTGGGTGAAGCTTCATAGACTATTAATTGAATTCTAGATAATGGAGTTTTTTTTTGGGCTATAGGAAATTATTTGAGAGTTTCTATGAGGCAAATATGAGTTATGAAGACTTGTGTTTATCGAATATTTTTTAAATTCCTATGGATATTGAGATTCAAGAAGTCCTTTCTCTTGGGATGGTTCGGTAAAAAAACATTATACAACTTGACAAGAACTCTCTAAAGTTCTCAATTTTAAATGTGCTGCATTTTGTGGTTACTTTTACTCCCAATCGAAAATTGTTGCTACTAGTAAATTTTTTTATTATTTATTAATTTTTTCAGGGGTAAAATAACACGAGTTTTTTAAATCCTGACTAGTGACATTGCAATCAAAACCATAAATTGATCCCCAAATAAAAAAGAGGTGATACTAGTAGCACCCTTTTTTTTGACGGGGAAGGGTGGGGCTATAATTATGTATTATTTGGAACCCTAGCCTTAGTGACCGACATTGCTATGGTTACCAACCCTAAATCGACCCCAAAATCAAAAAGTGGTGTTACCATGGCACTCCCATTTTTTCGAGATTGAAATTAAAACTATTTTGAAATTGTGGCCTTAACAACTATTGTCGTTGCAATGAAAATGCCAAAATCGACCGCCGAATAAAAAGAAGATGCTACCGATAACAACCATATGTTCCGTGGGGTTAAAATTATAGATATTTTGAAACCACGACCTAAAACTATATATTAAATTTATTATTAAAAAGCACTTTAAATACAATAAAAATGACAAATCAGATTTAAACATATTTTTTAATAAGAAACAATTAAAAATTTTAAAAATAAAATAAATTTTAAAAATATATAGAACCAAAAAGCATTAAAAATAAACTTAAAAAAATTAAACATAAAAGAAATTAAAATATTAAAAAATTAAAAAGGTAAAGAATTATGTGTGTGGGGGAAGTAGTCTATTTGTTAGACTTTTTTGACTTTTGGACTTTACATTATTTTTGATCGGAATTCAACTATTTTCTTTCCAAAATATGAATTTTAAAGTGTTGAAATCATTTTTGAATACATAAATGGATTAAACATCCTCAAATACCTCAAGGTATCAAGATTATACAAATTTAACAATTATTATATATATATTCTTAAGAATTAATCTAAAATTTCTACTATATTTTATGAAAAATCGATCTTAAAAAATTGAAAAAAATACCGATTATACAAATTTAACAATTATTATATATATTTTTAAGAATTAATCTAAAATTTTTACTATATTTTATGAAAAATCGATCTTAAAAAAATTGAAAAAAATAAAAAAATGTCTAGACTACACCATACATAACCCCTTTACATAAAACTTAAAAAAAATAAAATGTTAAAATAATAAAAAAATAAAAACAAATTCAAAAAGTAAAATTAGAATTAAAAAATATCAAGATCAAGTAGTTTGCTTTACGTCTCCCTCCCCGCCATTAAAATGTAAAAAAAATTAAAATAAAAATTAAATAACATTTTCGGAAAAATCGAGATCAAGTGGTCTCCTTTATGTTGGCCTCCCCACCCTTTTCACGAGCAAAAGGGAGCAAGGGAGATGGAGATGGAGATGGAGATGGAGATGGAGGAAGTAGGTTAATTTTTTTTTATTATTATTTTTTAAAAGTTTTATTATTATTATTAATTTTTTTAAAATTTGTTTGTTTGTTTATTTGTTTTTTTAAGAGATAACTTTTTATTAATGATAAACAAATAAACATAGTATTTACATACTTTATTTTGGTTTTATGAGAGATTAGACAGTAAAATAGAGTTTAAATATCAAAATGTTTATGACAATCTGTTGCTAAATTTTTTTATTTACTCACCAACAATGTCATAACTAAAACTAGAGTCAACTAAACGTGTGTCTATACTACTTACTATTGATATGCCAAAAAGTCTAATACTTGCATAATTCCAAAAAATAATGCGAGCCTTGCTCTGTTTAAAGTCTGTAGCATACTACATATGCTAGGTCAATATCGATAATGATGGGTGTATCCTTCGTGTCGTCGAAAGATGAATATCTACAAGTCTTTTGAAGGTCAACTTGTTGCCCCATGATGACTACCTTGCCCTCCTTTATGGAAAAAAGTATGCACTAGTCTTTCAGCTCCTCAATGTTGCTTTGAATGGCTATCATGACCTCATTGTGCTCCTCTAAGAGTGTGCATCAATGTTTTTGTAATCCATAGAATCACCACCGAGTTCTCATAGAGCATAACTCGACTTTTGGTGTCTTTAGGGTTCTGAATCTAGTCTTCCAAAGGGTGTAAAGGTGTCGATTCCCGAAGAGATGGCTTAATTTGAATCAGATATGCTATTGAAGATTCTCTATTGAAGATCCCCCTTCACTTTCCTACTGTTCACTGTCAGCAAATTTAGTCAAAAAAGTAGGGGGCCTTGGATTGAATTCGATCTACAGGTTGTGTCAAATTTGAGTCAAGGAAAAATTAAAATGTTGGACATCTTCCTAAAAACCCTCTAGGATCCTCAATTCCTCCATCATTTGGGCTCTTTCTCCTTTCTAGACCTCCAAATGTTACCTAACAAGACCTTCTCTACCTAGTAGGTGATTAAAGAGCAATCATGGAGATCCTGACGAGCTCGAGAGTTTTATGGGTCCTCAATCCATGCAACCAACCTTTGGTACTCCACCTCTAGGAAAATTATTGTCTCTTGCCATATTTTTGCTTCCAAATGCTTAATTTTAATCTTATAATCCATCGAGGTATGGCTCTTATAGAAATTTATTTCCTCCATTGGCCGACGCTGATTAGTGGTCGACTTCATCATCTCTATCCTTGGAGAAATTATGGGTGCTCTAAGACTTGACATTTCATTCTGCATTCCCTCGACGTTGAACCACAAAAAATATGAAGGAACCTCCACCACCTTCATTGATAATGAGAACAAAGGTGGCCATAATTGGCAAGTCTGGAATCGCATAGATGAAATTGAAGTTCGTCATGGTGTTGTACCTCCTTTAGGAAAATTTTAAGGATCCACAATTTACTTAAAGTGTAGAAACCTGGGCGAATCTTACTAATTATTGAATTTCAAACCATAAAATGTTTGGCGATATTTTAAAACAACATTTACATTTTAAGTGTTTTGTATAGTTCTTGCACAATTTTGGTAAATTTGAGAGGAAAAAAATAATTTAATCCTATGAAAATTGGGAGAATCATATTAGAAAAAAAGTGGGAAATAGCGAATATTTCTTTGGAAAAAAAACTTGAAAATTAGCCCATGTGCTAAATTTCGCCCCTAAAATTTTCCATAACCTTCTTCATCCTTGCTTTGCTTTGTATAATCTACTACATACCTTCGCACAAACTAGTAAGGATTTAGGCCATCTTTCCATTAACTACCTTGATGAATACTCATGTGCTCCACATGGTTTAAACCATCCACGTGTTCCTCTTGGGTAGGTGTAAACCATCCACGTGTTCCTCTTGGTAGGTGTCTACGGGTGGAAGCTTGTGTCAGGGTCTTTCCCTGACCCACGACACCTAGGCTTGGATCGTTCATGGTAAGCTTTGTGTCCACCTCTGCCTGCCCATGTGGACATTGTTTTAATTTTGTTAAACATTTTAGTTTTTAAATATTTTAATTTCTTTTTAATTTTTTTAATTATTTACTATTTTATTTTTTAACTTTTTAATATTTTAAATATTTTTAGGTTTTAAAATTTTAATGTTTAAAAAGTTTGTCTATTTTTAATGCTTTTTATTATATATATATTTTTAAATATATTTTATTTTGGAATTTTTAATGGTGTCTTATTAAGAAAGTTATGTTTTTAAAGTTTAATTTCTTATTTTAATTGTTTTAAATATATGGTTTTAGGGTGTGGTTTCAAAAAATCTATAATTTTAAACCTACAAAAAAAGGTTGCTAATGGTAGCACCTTTTTTTGATTAAGGGGTCGATTTTTCCATTTTTGTTGCAACAACACTGATTGTTAAGGCCATGTATTCAAAATAGTTTTAATTTTAGCATCGAAAAAAATGGGGGTTCGGTTCCATGATAAACAACTTTTCAATTTGGGGGTTGACTTAGGTTTTGTGATTGCAACATCCTCACTTTTTAAGGCCAGGGTTTCAAACAATACATAATTTTAGGTTCATAATTAAACGAAGGGTGATATTGGTAGCACCCCTTTTCAATTCAGGTTTCATCTATGGTTCTGATTGCAATGCCACTGTATGAACAAATCTTACACTTTAAAAAAACTTTAATGTTAGCCTCGAAAAAAAAAGTTTCTAATGGTAGGATGTAATTCCCCATATGTTAAGAATTGGACATACTTTATTGATTCTTATTATTATTGTGGCACAAGGTGCTAGAACAAGGGTCTTTAAGGACCTAGAAGCATTATTATTATTTTGCAAATAATTAATTAATGAAAAAAAATGGCACAGCAGAGACCACAAAAGAGTATGGGAGGCCTATATACATAATGTGAGGGGGAATGGGGACATTCCTAACACTTTAGAACTTGTTTGATTGAGCTTGGCCCCACATTCATGCCTTGGTGGCTTTATTAGTTGATGATCACCCAAACATTGTACATCGGACCCAACTTTTGATTATTTTATCCTATGTTGCTATTATTGAGCCTAATTCATGGTTTAGTGGGCCTCCCTTGGTGAATGCACCATCCTTGGTGTTTGGTTGGATGCCACTTGTTGTTTGAGCCCTTTTGTTGGTTTGTAGCTAATTTTTGGTGATTACACTTGGCTTTGTAATTCCCATTTGCACAAGTACGCCCTCACTGGCTATTTTTAGCCATGACACCTCAAAAGTTAAGCAACTCCTTGTGTAACCCCTCCTTTTCTATTTTGGGAATCTGCCTTGGTTTGTGTAACTCCCCACCCCACTAATTTTGATTTCCTCTTCATGGATGGTGTGTCCACACAAGAATTTGATTTGGGTGGAGTGAATTGGAGCCACTCTCCTTGAAATTCAAATTTCTTGGGTTGGATTAGAGTTAACCTCTTGTGGTTGAGTTATCCCCCCTTGGCTTGACTCAAGTTGGCTCCCTTGGTTTGTTTTGACCCCCTTGGGTTTGAAATACCTTCTTTGGTCTATGAATCCATGGTTGATCTCCTTGGTTTGGGTTTTTGATGGTTCGTTTGGATGGTTGTTGATTATGGTTGGTTATTCTTGGTTGTTCATACATTTGATGTTGAGAGCTTGGTAAGCTTGTGAGATTCGAAAACCATGAACGCTATGCTATGTGAATGAACTTCGTGTTTGAAGCACTGTGATCTTGTATGTTGTTTGTAGTAATCCTAGATAAATCTAGTGTAGTTCCTCTGTGTCCACTTCTTGGCTCTGTTGTGGACCTACACATAAATCCTTATGGTGAATGGTGATATCCTAAGGGACCCAAGGGGTCTGGATTACCATTGCACCTAGTAGTGGGGTGGAAGAGTAAGTATGTGGTGAGGAATAGAGTTGTGGCTCCTCAAAATGATACTTGAGATATTCTTGAGCGCGCCTCTATTATAGATATGTTTCCTCAGCTCGGGGGTGGCTTGTCAAAGTGAGATCTGGCTTGGTAGTGCCTTGACTAGGTGGAACGTGATCTGGCTGATTCCGCACATAAATAAGATAGGTGGTTTATTTTTTTGTAAATTCATATGCTTATACGATTTTTCCATTGCTTCAATACTGAACTTTTTATTGTTGAAAAGTTTGGTAGAGATATCAAAGGTTGGATGCAAATATGACAGTTTAATTGCTTAAAAATTGTTTGGAAATTGGTGATTTCTCCTCTATTTGAGATATGATCTTGATGGAATCTTGAAAATATGTTCATTCATGTGTTATTTTCTGTATCTTACTCTGCAAGAGAACCCTCCATGGCTGATTAGATCAATAGATAAATTTACAGTAGAAATTGCTAGGTTTTTGGAACTCTAGTTGAGGAATTGTTGCTTGGAAATTGGAATTTTCTTCTTGTTTTGTGATATGATATTATTGGTAGTTTTAAACATTTTATTTATGTTCTTAAATTTTGTATATTACTCTACAAATTCTCCCTCTTTGGCTGATCATATCCGTAGAAAATTTTTTAGTTGCAATTGCTTGGTTTTTGGAACTATAGTTGAGGAATCTTGCTTGGAAATTGGAGTTTTCTCCTTGTTTTGATATTTGATATTGATGGAAGATTTAAATATCTTTTTACATGTCTTATTTTCTATAACATACTCTTCAAGTGTTCCTCCATGGATGATCATATCTATCCTATGATTCCACAATTGAAATTATCGAGTTTTGATCACTAGTTGATGGGTTTTTCTACTTGGAAATTGGATTGAACCGGTAGTTTTTCGTTATATATGATTATCAGATGTTGTATGGATGTATATAAAATATCAATTGAACCCTTGATGTATTTATAGTGCCTCAGAAAGATGACATTCTTTTTAATTGGGACTCACATTTGGTTTTGCAATGATTTGGATGCTTACCGGATGATCCGGTAGTGATTTTTATAGCAAGAGTAGACTTGATCATTGTATTAATTAATGGTTTTATATGATATATTTATATTTTCCATTTTACATTATTGAATGGATATAGGTTTTAGTTTCAGATATTCCCTGATGAGCAATACAAAACTGTTAATAAAAGTGTCATAAATTAGATTGATGGGAGTGCCATAAATTGCATAGTCTGATGGAAAAAAGATCTAGTTTGTAATTGTTTGCAAAGAATTATGTAAATATGATTAGTTAGCCTTATTGGGTTGATTATATTCATCTTTAATGTTTTAATAATTCTAGGGTCCAAGGTTATTAAATTTTGTAAATATGGTTGCATTGTCATGCTTGCATGGTGTTGTATCTACATGAGATCTTCCACAATTTTATAATTGTTTTTAAAGTATCACAATTATTTAAAAGGTTATATGTTTGGTTTAATTGGCTTGATGGTATGTCATAATAGCATTTGGTTAACCTTAATCCTCTGTGATATACCTTTATTCAAACTTCCTTTGGGTTTACATGTGCCCATGACCCTCATTTTGGGGTCGAGGACATTACAAGTGGTATCAAAGATTAGGTTCCAACACTGCGGTTGTTGGGACTTATACTTAGTTATAAATATGAGGTGTATGTGCATATGGATTTTATAAATGAGTTTTTTGAAAGAAATTTAACCTCTCTTATGTTAATTGAAGACTAAGAAGCCTCACTTCAGATATAAGTTCTGTTGTTTCGTACCTTTTAATTTCAGAAATTAAGAGATTAAAGATAAATTTGTTGTATTCCTTAGAATTAATTAATATTGCATATTTACTATTTGATTGGTAAGTACTATGAATTGCATATCTAATGAGGATGATGATCCAGTAAACTGATTGGTTGGTGCATAATTCACCTTGCATTGCCTCTTTTACTATTCAAGTGATTTGACTGGTCGATGCTTGTGCATTGCCTCTTTTACTGCCCATTGATTTTATTGGTAGATACTTGTGCATTGCCTATTTTAGTGATAAGTGACTTGATTGGTCGATTCTCGTCATTATTCATTTCCTTTGTTACTACTCAGTGACTTGATTGGTCGATGCTTGTGTTAACTCAAAACATTGCTCACCTAGCTCTACATGGTCTAAACCACATACATACATCATATTCCTTCCATATTTCGCTTACTTTTGACCTTCACAATTGTATTTCCAGTCCAAAAAATTATTATTTACTATGGTTTACCTTCATTCTCTCCCAAAAAGTGTCAAAAAACCCAAAAAAGGGTAAAAAACCCTAAAAAGGGTTCCAAAACCCTAAAAGAGAGAAAAGGTAAAAAAACCCTAGAAACATATTATAAATACAGTGTGAAAGTCTCTCCCAAAAAATTTCTTACACCTTTTTTACCCATTGTTTATTCTGTGAGTACAGTGAGACACCATTTGCTCTCAAGTATTCACAGCCCATTTAGCCATCATCTCGTTGCCCTACCATTCCCACTTAGTACATCAATACATCCTTTGTACCCACCTAGAGAACCATCTTGTGGAGAGGTGGACCATTTCCGAGACGACCACAGTGGCCCGTTTTTACAAGAAAGAAGGTATAATTTTTGTTTATTTAGTTTAGCCCTCGTATATGTTTATTTTCTTTGTGTTACTAATATTATTTATTGTTGTATCTTTTTTCATGAACTCTCCCTTACTGTCCCATTGACATAAGGCTAGTGCTTTTGCACATAACAAGGGTAAAAACCTCGTTACATTTTTTGCAACTCCACTAGTCGATCCTCTCTGATCCCAGTTTTACAGGTTTTTCTTTAGTTTTCATGCTCAGTCGTCACCAATCAGACCCCCATGAGGCCGATACAAACCTTCACAGCACCAGTTCCTGCCCCCCTCGGCCCCTGTTAGCCATGTTTTCTTATTTTTTCCATGTATGACCCATGTCGCTTCTATTGGGCCAAAAGCCGCAACCCAGTCGCCCTGTTTCACATGTTAAGCGCGACCTAGGTCACGACCCTAGCCCTGTAAAGGGAAACCTACCCCATAGGTCTCATTCGTGCCTGTTTTGGATGAAAGTGTAACCCCATTCTCCCTTGTAACCCCTTTGTGAGAAACCCAGTCATTCCTGCTCCTCTGTTAGGCGCAACTTAGCTGTTTTCTGAGTCGATTGCCTCTACCTCCCTATTTTGTGCGACCTAGATCACGCCTGTTCCTCTGACAGGAATGATTGTTAGTTTAAAGTCAATTTTCTGTACCTGTTTCAGACCTCAGTCTGTCCCACACTCTGTCCAGATTTGTTTCCTTTCCAGACCTGCTCTGTTACAACCCATTGCTTGTTCCCTGCAGAAAATATCCCTTGTTAACCATTTATTTCAAAGTCAAAAGAAAAGTTTCATATACAGATACACACACACACTCATGCCATTAAGTGAACATGATTGGTTCATGACCCTGAGCAGACCCATTAAAAATAATCAATTAACATAATAAACTCAAAGATCAGGGCATAAGCCATATCCGCTTAACTATGGGAAGTACTTGGGCATAGCCCTAAAACTCATTATGAGGAGTACCACAGGAACCCGAAGTAGCTGGCCATTGAGAGGACCTGCCAAGCGAAAAGGGCAAGTAGTTTTACCTGCACTGTGGAGTGAGGGGTACTGCCCCAATACGCAAGCCGTCAGACAGCATTGGTGTTAGAAAACAGGACCGCAGAGCAATAACATATATATAGTTAAATTTTTAACAAGATGCAAAACACATTAAAACATTATAGAGAGACACAGATATAACGTGGTCCACCCAAACGATGGGCTACATCCATAAAGAAATTGCCAGTCTTTTTATTATAGTCCAGAAAGATGAAGGGATACAACCTGCAGCAAAACCATTGCACTTCCTCTTCACACTCTCAGAGTCTCTTCCAATACAATACAATACCATACACAGTCATGTTACAATGCTTTCTTTTATAGGGGAAATACCCTGGGAAAATACTACGGTTAACCCAATACCATGGGTCCGCAAAACTCTTGGCCAACACACATCCCAAAATTTTTTCTCGAGGGCTCAGCCCCCGAACCCCCGTTTCTTAGGGGCATTGCCCCCCCCACATATCTCGGGGGCATTGCCCACAAACGTCCTTTTTTGGGGCACTGCCCCGAACCCTAAGGCAAGGGGAATGAGTGTACAGTACACCTGGGTTACAAACACAACTGAATAATATCTTTGGATCTGGAAGATTAGGCTCCACAACCAACAATCTCCCATTTGGAGATTGATCACAACAACTCCACCGCTACTGCAATTTCTAGACTATGCTCTTGACCTTGGACTTGGAAAATTTCTCATTTTCACCTTCATGCTTGAAGGCCAACAGAAATCGAGCAGGAACTCAGTTTCTCTTTGGTTACTCCCTTTTTCAACATGTCTATAGGATTTTGGCTAGTATGTATCTTTTCCAGTTTTAACAGTTCTTCATCTAGAACAGATCTTATGAAGTGGTACTTGAGTTGTATATGTTTAGTCCTCGAATGAAAGGCTGAGTTCTTTGCAAGATGAATGGCACTTTGGCTGTCACTATACAGCCTACTATTCTCCTGCTTCTTACCCAATTCTTCCATGAACTTCTGCAACCAAATCATCTCCTTACTAGCCTCTTTAGCAGCAACATACTTTGCTTCCGTTGTTGAAAGTACAACAACCTGTTGCAGCTTTGAAATCCAACTTACTGCTATTCCACCCACAGTAAACACATACCTTGTGGTGCTCCTCCTGCTGTCTTTATCACCAGCCATATCTGCATCAACATATCCCTGTAGAACAGTGTCTGAACCTCCAAAACATAATGCATGTGAAGTGGTACCTCTCAAATACCTGAGAATCCAATGTACTGCTTTCCAATGTTCTTTACCTGGATTATTCATATTCCTGCTCACAACTCCCACTGCATGTGCAATATCTGGTCTTGTGCACACCATGGCATACATCAAGCTTCCAACTGTTGATGAAAAGGGAATCTGGGACATGTAATCTATCTCTTCCTGTGTCTTTGGACACATATCCTTGCTTAGTTTGAAATGGCTGGCCAAAGGTGTACTGATTGGTTTTGCATTTTGCATTCTAAACCTCTACAACGCCTTTTCTACGTACTCACCTTGAGACAATGCCAATTTGCGATTTTTCCTGTTTCTTGTTATTCTCATACCAAGGATTTGCTTTGCAGCACCCAATTCCTTCATCGCAAATTATTTAGCTAGTTTTCTTTTGAGCACATTTATATCCTGCATGTTAGACCCTGCAACAAGCATGTCATCCACATACAATAACAAGATAATATATCTTCCATTATCTAGCCTCTTAAAATAAACACAGTGGTCAGAATGACATCTATCATAACTTTGTTCTGTCATAAACTTATCAAATTTTAAATACCACTGCATTGGAGCTTGCTTTAGGCCATACAAGCTCTTCTTCAACCTGCAAACCAATTCTCCTTCCCTTTGACCTCATACCCTTGTGGCTGCTGCATATAAATCTCTTCCTCCAAATCCCCATGGATAAAGGCTGTTTTTACATCTAACTGTTCAAGATGCAAATCTTCTACCGCCACTAGAATTAAAATAGTTCTAATTGAGGTCATTTTAACAACAGGAGAAAATATTTCATCAAAGTCTATACCTTTCTTTTGTGCAAACCCCTTTACAACAAGTCTATCCTTGTACCACTTCTTGCCTCCATCTTCTTCCTTCAACCTGTAAACCCATTTATTCTGCAATGCCCTTTTTTTTGTAGGAAACTTAACCAGATCCCAAGTCTGGTTTCCTACCAATGAGTCGATCTCCTCATCCATGCCTTGCTCCCACTTCTTTCTAGTTTCTACCTGCATTGCTTCTTCAAATCATTCTGGTTCACCAGAATCAGTCATCAATAAATAATACAATGAAGGAGAGAATCGTTCAGGGGGTCTACTTAACCTAGTAGAATTTCTCACAGTTGCAGGAGTTTCAGGTACCTGCTGCTGCTCTTGATTTTCTAGTGCCTTTGGAACCTCATTTTCTTTAATTTCATCAAGCACTGTGTACTCTGTGTTTTCTTTTTCTTCTTTATTTCCCTGCAACCGATCTTTTTACATGACCTTTTCATTGAATACTAGATCTATACTCCTAATGATTTTGTGATTTTTAAGATCCCATAAGCAATAACCAAAATCATCAACCCCGTATCCAATAAAGGTACATTTTTTTGGATTTAGCCTCAAGCTTTGTTCTATCATCTTTATCAATATGGAAAAAATCTTCACAACCAAAATTTATCAGAAATAAGTATTCTACCTGTTTACCTGTCCATGCCTCCTCTGGAATGTCACCATCCAAAGTGCTTGAAGGCCCTCTATTTATTAAATAAACAACAGTGTTTACAGCATTAGCCCAAAATTGTAAGGGCAACCCTACATGCAATCTCATACACCTTGCACGCTCCATGATCGTTCTGTTCATCCTTTCTGACACACCATTTTCTTGTGGTGTTCCAGGGACTGTCTTCTCTCTACAAATCCCATTGTGTGAACAGTAACAGTCAAACTCCTTGCTGCAGTACTCGCCTCCATTATCAGATCTGAGACATTTCAACCTTTTTCCTGTCTCATTCTTAGCCAAAGCTTTCCACTTCTTAAAAGTATCAAACACATCAGATTTTTGTCTAATGCAATAAACCCAAGTTTTTCTAGTTGCATCATTAATAAAAGTAACATAATAATGAGAGCCACTAAGAGATTGTACCTAAGTTGGTCCCCATACATCTGTATGGACAAGCTCTAACTTTTCACTCTTCTTTTGTTTCCCAAACTTGAGAAAATCTAACTCTCTTCTATTTTCCATAAACACTCACAAAATTCCAAACTTACCTGCTTCATATCTGGAAGCAGTTTCCTTGAATGGAGAATCTGCATCCCCTTCTCACTCATGTGGCCAAGCCTATGATGCCACAACGTCGTACCTGTTTCTTTGGAAGCTACAGAGATAGAATAATCAGTATTATGAGGACATAGATATAATGTACCTACCCTATCTCCTTTTGCTATTATCAGTGATCGTTTAGTGAGCTTCCACCACGTTTCTCCAAACGTAAACAAACAGTCGCTATCTCCCAACTGCATTGTTGAGATCAAATTTCTTTTCATAGCAGGAATGTGCCTTACATCCTTTAGCAGCTAGTCATTTCCATTATTTAACTTAATCCGTACCTTACCCTTTCCAACAATTTTACATTCATCATCCCCCAATAAGACATGTCCAAAATCACCTTGAACATAATCATGAAAGAATTTACTATGGGGTGTAGCATGAAATGAAGCCCCTGAATCTACTACCCAGCAATTGCTAGTATTATCTAATGCAAGAATCAAAGCATCTTGTAACACATCACCTGCTACATTTGCTTCCCGAGTAGTCTCTTGCTGCCTCTCACCTTTCTTCTTTGGTGCTCGACAGTCTTTCTTTAGATGTCCTTTCTTTCCACAGTTCTAGCACTCTATTTTTTTTAAATCTGGACTTGGATCTACCCTTTTTAGACTTTCCGTGATTTATTGGGCTACTTCCTCTCTTGTTTTGTCTCCCTCTGCTCTCCATGGTCTACGCATTACCTGATGTCTCACCTATGCTTTTTCTTCACATTTCCTCGCTAAGAATAACACCAACAACATCATCAAACTTAAGAGTGTTTGAACTAGGGACATAGTTACTTATAGCCATGACCAAGCTATTCCAGCTTTCTGGCAATGAGCACAAGATTAGAAGAGCCCTAACCTCATCATAAAAGTTCACTTTTACAGAACTTAACTTACTGGTAAGTGTATTAAACTCATTTAAATGGTTAGCAACAAATCCACCTTTCGACATCTTCATATTAAATAAATGCTTCATTAAAAATACCTTGTTAGAAGCCGAGGGTTTTTCATAGAGCTTACTCAATGCGCTCATCACACCCTCTGTTGTTTTTTCTTTCGAAATATTGAAGGCCACCGACGAAGCCATGCATAGCCGTATTGTTCCCAGTGCCTTTCTATGAAGAACCTCCCATTCTTCATTTTTCATAGCCTCCAGCTATTTTGCTTTTCCTCCCAATGGCAGGTACAGATCCTTCTGGTACAGATAGTCCTCCATTTGCATCTTCCATAACTGATAGTTTTGGTCGTTAAATTTATCGACCCTAAACTTTCCTTCTTCTGCCATTGCTCGAACTAGGAACCCTTCTTTCTTGTGAGTTTACCAACCAAATAGACCTTTTGGCTCTGATACCAATTGTTAGAAAACAGGACTGCAGAGAAATAACAGATATACAGTTAAATCAATAACAAGATGCAAAACACATTAAAAAATTACAGAGAGACACAAATATAACGTGGTTCACCCAAACGATGGTCTACGTCCAAAAATAAATTGCCAGTCCTTTTATTACAGCCCAGAAAGATGAAGGGATACAGCCTACAACAAAACCGTTGCACTTCCTCTTCATGCTCTCACAGTCTCTCTTCCAATACAATACAATACCATACACAGTCGTGTTACAATGCTTTCTTTTATAGGGGAAATACCATGGGAAAATACTACGGTTAACCCAATACCATGGGTCCACAAAACTGTTGGCCAACACACATCCCAAAAAAATTTCTCGGTGACTACGCCCCCGAACCCCCGTATCTTGGGGGAGTTGCCCCCAAACCCCATTTTTCAGCGCGTTTCCCCGAACCCAAGGCAAGGGGAATGAGTGTACAGTACACCTGGGTTACAAACACGACTGAATAATATCTCTGGATCTAGAAGATTAGGCTCCACAACCAACAATTGGTGGTGGAGTGACTCCTTTTGAACCATTAGGAAGTCGTTTTAAAATGGGGTCCATATTCATTTCTTGTTACTATAATAAGCCATCATTTCTCCACCATGTTATTCCTCTTACCTTAGGGGGCACACCCCTTAGTTTGGTGCTTTGAACCGTCACATTTGAAGCCATCTTCGATGCCACTCATCACCCTTAGAGCCATACATGACATCTAAGTTCGATTAAGATTCCTACCGATCCAAACCTATTTTTTTCACTGCACCATCTAGCCCCATGGCTGGCACACATCTCAATCCCTTCTACGGAGGGATATTTAGCAATGGACCTATGTCCTTGCCACCCATCATCACGGGTAACCCTGCCAGTGGTCCCATCGCCACTGCACATGTTGCTGTAGGTAAGCTACCGATTAGTGGCGGTCCCGCACCAACTACCACAGTTCCTTTCGTACCACCTTTTATACCTGGGAGTAGTGTCCCTTCCACATCCATTCCGGCTATCCCCACTATGGGAGGTCAACTGCATACACCCCTAGTCATACATGGGACCCACATTCCTATAAATACCGACACCATTGCTGGTCTCCACCAAGCCAACCTCGGTTCTAACCAACCTTTCATGGATAGAATTAACCTACCAGATTTGGCAAGGTTAACAAATGACCCCATTAGTTATCAACCAAACTGGCCTCCTATGCCTACAAACATTCCCTCAAACATCCCCAAGTTTGAGGGAAAGGCAGGCAAAGACCCCCAAAACCATATCATGTCTTTCCACTTGTTGTGTTCATCAAACAACATTGTGGATGACTCCGTCAGATTGAGGCTGTTCCAATGCACACTTATGGGTGCTGCAACCAAATGGTACAGTGAGATGCCTCATGCCTCTTACCCCAATTTCTCCTCACTTGCCTCCATGTTCCTTCAATACTTCCAAGTTCCTGTACGATATGACGAGGGAGTGGAGATCCTTTTGTCCTATCGTCAAAATACAACCACCCACATCATGGATCACATCCATGAGTGGCGACGTAGACGTAGATTGTGCAAGATCCAATTGGATGGTAGGATCTTCCTTGACTGGTTTTTTTAAAACCTTATTCCCACCCATAGCCAAGGGTGTTTCCTTTGAGCGACCCCAATATGAGAAGGAGGCCATTTTAAAGGCTCAACATTTCGACTTAATCTAATCCTAGTTCGGGTACTTGTATACCATCATACCCGATCCTACCGGTGCCAGAACCTCCTGCCGTGATACATCGGGGGCATCCCACGCTGCAGATAGAGTCATCGGCTCTATCACACAGCACCCTCAGTTCAATGCGACGCCTCCCATGATGCCACCACACCCAGGAAACAACCTTAGTATGGCCGATCTTGAATCCCCTCCATCTCCTTAGGTATATTAAGCACCACTTGTGAAACCCACTCTGGCTATAGCCCCATCCCCTCTAGTTTCCATGGGATAGGTTTATGCTCAGCAAAACCTTCCTAACCAACCTGCCCCCAACAACTAATAAGGGAAGGGAAATAAAAATTGAGGGAGAAATCGAGGCAATAATCAACCCCAAGGAGGTGGCCAATAGACTAACCTTCCCACCAACAATGATGCCAACCAGCCGGCACAAAACCCCAAGCATCCCGATCAACCCGAAAAAAACCCACAGTTACGGACCAATCCTCCGTGTGCTATATGTAACACATACAGTCATTATACTCATGTGTGCCCTCACATGAATCTTGTCTAAAAAATTCTTGAGAATGAAGCTCAACTTAATACCAATGCAGCGGCCCAGGCTCAACCGAACCCAATGCCACCAGGTCCTTTGCTTATGGTTCTCTGAAACCCCTTCCACACTAAGGAATGGTTGCAATCCAATGCTTGGCCCCACCTGCTCCCGTAGCTCCCGTTGCGGCCCCACCTGCAAAGGCTGGAGTCCACAACCTCATGATAGTGTCTGCTGAAGTCAACCTTCAGACTCGACACAACCAGTATGTCCCCACCATAGATAATGCTGACCCATCAACGGCTTCTACCTCTAACAACTCTGACATTCCCATCCACTTACCATGACCCCCCATCGATGGGGCGACCAGAGTCCCACGGTTTCCTATACATCGTATCACGAACAATACTACTGCTCGAGCTGCCCTCAACTATAGCATAGTTGACAACTTGGCCTAATCACCTACAACCATGTCCACTCTTGAAGGGATGGAAACTTTCCCATCACAACGTAAAGTGTTGTTTTCTACACTAGGTGTCATTGATCCCTCTTATTCCAGGTTGATCACCTTTGATCTGGATCAAGGAGAAACCAGGATGCCGCCCACCGTTTCCTTCCAAATCTAGGTCTCAATTCGGAATTTGGTTGTGCATCAATGCATTATCGATGAAGGGGCATCCACTTGTGTTATGTCAACCTTTGTTTGGCAGAAAATTGGGTCCCCCACCCTGCAACCTTCCACTACCGCCCTCTGCGCCTATGATGGCCGCTCTACTAAGGCCCAGGGAATTCTTACGAATGTCCCTGTTGAGTTAGCCAGTAAAACGGTTTTGATTGACATCGAGGTTATTAATGCCCAACTTGATTACAACCTCCTCCTAGGATGTAGCTACATGTATGCCATGAGAGTCATGGCCTCCATCGTCTTTCGACTCCTGATGTTTCCTCATGATACAAAAATTATGAATGTCGACCAGTTGACTTATTATGATTTGAAGGGGTCGGCCATACTAGAACATGTAATTCCTACCATTTATACTGCCATTGACAACGTGTCCATTCCTTCCTTATCTACTATTGTCCTGGGCCTATTTTCCAACACCCTTATGACAGACACTTTCCCGTCCTTACCACCTCCATCGATGCTAACTGACATAGCGGATCTGTGTACTATCACATCCAGTACCATCCCGACCGCATCACAACCTTAACCATAGTCACCCGGGAATCATTGGGGTTCGTTACCAATCCACATGATTCCCTTCCTCTTTCTAACATCTGGCATTGTGAGCAAGCTTGTCATGGATACTCTTAATTTACCTAATTTCACGTTGGGGATTCCCATGTGGTACCTCGATCCACCCACCCCAGCTTCGATACCCCAGGTTGTGTTGACTCATGTCCAACCTATTGAGATGGAGTCATGACCTCCTCCTGGCCCATCCAAAACATCTTTTGTGCCCAAACCTGCTCCTCCTCTTCCAAAAAAGGCTAGGGGCAAATCCACCAAAGTAACAGTCGAGCCTTGTTCGACTCCACCTTGTGCTTTGTGTGATGTCCAAGGTCATGCAACACAGAATTATCTAGAGTTAACTATCCTTAACACACACATGGATGTTATGGATACATCCAATGGTACTCCAGTAGTCATCATCCTAGATCCACCAATAGTCAAGAATAAATCGTTGAGTACTAATCAACCTTGCGTAGTTTGTGGCTTGTATAGCCATTACTCTCACCATTGCCCAGAATTGTCTGAGTATCGATCTACCCTTCATGACTTTCCAAAACACTCTCATGAGTCCAAAATCATCTTCATCCAGGAAATCCACCTTCCAGCTTCATCCTCGAACACAACCACCACGATATACATGATCTCCAGTTCCGCTAGCCCTCCCATCTCCTCAGACGTAGACGATCCCTCTGATCTATCTATCCATGCATTGTTTTAGCAACTAAAAGGAGATTCTTGAAGCTCTTTCAACTCATGAATACCCTTGGGATGATATGCACCATCGCTCATTCTTTATTCCCTAGGAACCTCTTTCATCGTCGGATCAGTACTCAATCAAAGCCAAAGACTTCATCCACAGCAAATTCGACTGGTTCAAGAACCCCATTCTGACACTTGATGCCTTTGAAGAAGGAAACATGGCCAACATTTCTACCACTATCAAGGTTAACATATCAACCAACCCTGAGGTAGTTGAAGAAATTACACTCGGAGCATCTTGCTCCCCCGAAGAAGTTTCTTCCTACAAAGCGCATTTTCAGGGGTTTCGTGATATTTTTGATTGGTCCTATACCAAGATGCCTAGGCTGGATCCATTTATCGTCGAACATTGTATCAATACATGGCCTGATGTGGCACCTATTCACCAAAAACAAAGACCCATTCACCCATCAAAGGCTCCTACGGTCAAGGCTGAGATCGAGAAACTACGTAAAATAGGTTTCATATACCCCATCGTGCATACCATTTGGTTTTCTAATCCTGTTCCCGTTAATAAAAAACAAGGTACCATTCACGTATGTACTGACTTTCATGATTTGAATGTGGCATTCCCCAAGGAAAATTAGGCCTACTCTATTCATTGACCAGATCATTGACGCCTGTGCCAGACATGAGGTCTTTTCTTTCATGGGCGGTTTCTTCGGTTATAACCAAATTTAGATCCGGAAAGAAGACTGGCACAAGACTGCTTTCACAACCCCCTGGGGCACATTTTCATATCAAGTCATGTCATTTGGTATTAAAAATGTTGGAGCCACTTTTTCAGTGGGCCATGACGTTTTGCTTCCATTTGTTGGAGACATTTACTACCATACACACTATTTTTGGTCAAATTGGCCTAGTTAAATCACTATCCTAAGTATTATTGACATTAATTGACATCAGTGGAGCATTAAATGTCATCATCCAGTCACACCCATGCCTACCTTCAGTCAAGGAGGCTAACTTAGCCTTCTCCTACATTCGAGGAGGCTAACTGGAGCACTACGGGGGTGATCTGAGTGATATTAATGCACCTAATTGCTAACTGGTGGTTACAATCAGTTAAACAGGTCAGTGAAAGCACCTCCTTTCATTTAATTGATTATTTAATGATTAATTAATGAACTGGAGTCAACAGGGGCACCTCCACCAACTTCTGATGTTCAGTTCAACTTCAGTTAACCTCATCGGGGTTCATTGGAGTCATTGAAGAGCTAGCACTTGATGGTTGGCTTGCTATGACATGTGTCTAATCTCTTTCAGTTGAGACTCAGTCATTTATTGCACTCCAACTTCAGTTAGGTTTAAGTTGAGTCAATTAGGGTTTTGATCAGTGGTTAACTGAGTGTGAACTATGGCTTACAGTCAGTTAAGCTAGACTCACTCATTCAATTTGAATCACCTCCTTGAGGATTCGAATTGCTCATTCATCCATGCTTGTAGAATGACATTGTAATTGTAATCATTCATTCTTTATGTGAATACAGAGCGGCTACGATTTCTGTAGACCAATTACACCATTTCATGAGTTATTTGTTGATTAATCTTTGATGAGATTGATACTCTGTTCCTAGATCAATATACAAGATTAATATGGTATCAGATCTTACAGCGAGACAAATCTTTATCTCTCAAAAACAAACTTTTTGACAGATTTCTGCATGAAATTTGAGCAATAGCTCAAAAATCCAGCATTGCACTAGAAGCCAAGGCTTACCACTTAATACCCCAAGTAAAGAACTTGTTGATCAAGATTGCTTGATTTACTATGCTGGGTGTGATGAAATCCTAAAATGTGCAGGTTGTCCGACCTTACATTTCCCTTTCTGTTTTTATTTTTAGGTTTCTACAGGTGAAGCATTCACTCCAGCAGATCCAGATGGCCTCCTTAGTAGATCTCTTGACTCCATACAATTTCCACTCATGGAAAGGTGATATGGAGATTCAGCTGCGCTCCAGAGGACTCTTTAGAGTCACCATGGACACTGAAGATGAGCCCGGTTCAGCCATAGAAAAATCAAGATTCTTGAACAGGAAGGATGAAGCCTTTAGTTTCTTGTGCCTCTCTATTTCCTGAGATCTTGTTTTCCATCTTGCGGGATTGAAGAATCCAAAATAAATATGGGACAAATTGGTGTTATAGCGGATTTCACCACTCCAGGTGAATCACACTTTGTATGGCCTTCCCCTGTCCCGCTGCAGACTCCTTAGACCCTTTGGACCACTTTTTGTCCTTTGATGTTTCCTTGATCATCCCTAAAAACATATGAAAAATGATACACGCGAATTTTAAACCTATAAGCGTGTATATACGCGGGTTTGACCACTAAAACCGCGTACATTGGGATGTGTGCATAATCCAAATCCTTTTGGAGTTTTCCTTGACATGGATCTGACTCATTTGACTGGAGATCACTCAGATTCGACCTTTCATTACCCCTTTGAAAAGATATATAAGGAACCCCTTGGTACATTGAAGGCATAAGAGAGAATTGAGAGCAAAGAAACTATAGTCCATTGTTGTTGGAACTTATGCTTGAGTCTGCATCCCTTTGTCCCTTAGAGAACTTTTGTGTTCTTCCCAAGCTTTCCTTTTGCTTGTGATCTTGCTATTGAGAGATGAAGGATTGAAGTGGTGGAGGCCCAAGTGGGGGATTCAGTTTCTCCGGTTCGCAGACGTGCCGTCAGAGGTTGTATCTTGTAATCTCTGATTTATATTAATAGAAATATCTTTTCCTGTCCAATAATGTGTGTTTGAATGAATATTTTATCCATTGGATTATGTCAAATGCTTATACATTATTGATTATATATGCTAGAATAGATCTAACACCATGATATATAGAATGCTTGTATTGTTTACTTGTTGTTGAGGAAGTAATCTATCAATTCAAGCTGAAGTTGGAAAGCTCAACGGGGATCTACTTCAACTGTCTGGAATAAGGTACGAGGTCTGATCCTTTAGTGTTAGACATTTAATTTCTATTGCATATTAGAAAGGATTGATTTTTGGAGTCAAGCTGTCTGTTGTGGTACCCAAAGCCATAGGAATTTCTCTCAGTAACAGAATTGGCGACTCCGTTGGGGAGTTCCTAGTAGTTGTCCTTTGGGGGTTGTTTTCTTGGCATTCAATGAATTTGAATTGCTCTTTCTCTCTTGTTTCTGTGTCAGGTATGGGGGCATGTATTCCTAGTAGAGTCTGATTGGTGTGAAGTTTGTCTCATCCTATCTGTTTGCCTTGATTTTATGCACCTTTCTTCCTGTACGCGAGTTTTTGACTTACAGCCGCATATACACGTGGGTTTATCTTCAATTTCCGCGTATACACGCGGGTTTACTGCAAACAGTCGCGTATGCCCTTGATTTTTCCTTTTTGTGGAAGATAATTGGTTGCTGGGTGAATTCTGATATTTGTTGAGTCTCCTTTGGCACTACCTGAGTTTGTTTAGACCTCTGTTTCTGACTAGAAACGTTTTTTTTAGGCTAAATTTTTCTTTTTTAAGAAGGTTCTTGTCATGGCATTTTTGATTTTTTGTTTGAGATTAGTGCATTAGAATTCTTTTACCTTAGTGCTTTGCTTGAGTGCTGTTTGGGTGTGCTTGCACAGTCTAGGGGTCGTAGAATCATTCTTTTGCTTTTTGCATCTCTTTTATTTTCAAAAAATCCAAAAACATTTGCTTATCATCATGCATTGCATTTTGCACTTTGCATTGTACTTGCACTAGATTTGCTTTGGAGTACTAGTTAGGAATTCATATAGGAAAATTTGCATTCATTTGAAGAAAAATTGTGCATTTCACGTAGTAGCATACCCTGTTTTCATGGACACAATGCATTTGCATTGATTGTTAGGTGTGCATTTTACTTCATGTTGCGTCATAACACCATTAGTTGCACGATCATATCCCGTTTTTGAGTAATAAAGCCAACTAAAATCAACGCTAAATTAAAATGAACTACACTCTTTTCTTTTCTAGGGTGCACCAACAAGCTTAGGTTTTAGGATCTTGGAATAGTTCATTGTAAGTCAATTCTCCAAGATCACTAAACAACAACATGTATGTGTCTGTCTAGGTGAGTGTGTGAAATCCTTGATATAACCAGTGTTTCTCAGGATCCTCCTCTCAAAAGGGAGTTAAGCACGAGGCAGTGCAAGCGGTTATCGATTGGGATGACCCCTAGTCATAACTGAGTAGCACCGGAGATATTTCCAGGATTGTATTCGTATCTAGGGGCTCTTTCGAGAGTTTCGAGCTTTGCTACCCTGCCCATATGGTCAATCCTGCCTGCGACTGTCCACCTGAGCATTGATTATATTGAGGTGACCTTAGTGGCCTTACCTAGGATATCGAGGGGGTACTTTGCAGGGGTTATTCTGTGGGTGTCCCGGCCAGGTTGGGGTCGGACAACACAGTCGCTTTACGCGTTGAAGCTGAGGGCCACAATAATTGGTTACGTACCTCTGCTTGTTGTGTATGGGAGTCTCAAGCCTCTCCTAGGCGAGACATACCTGCTTCATTCGGGATCTCACTTATCCAGCCCTTGTTTGCTTGCATTTGGCTTTAGATTTTATTAGTGATTGCTCTGTGCATGATAGTTGGCCTAGGGTTTGCGTAAATAGAGAGTCTTTGCTATTTTTTGAATCATTGTAGATTCAAGTGCGGTTCCTCGCCGTTCTCGTCATTTAGCAGGACTTCCGCCTTCTACTTCTCCTCCTCCTTTGGGAGAGAGACCTAGACAGTCCAGGTGGACTATGTCACACATTGATTCACACACCATGGGAGACCGTTTAGAGGATATTCCTGAACCACCTCCTCCCATTCGTGTAGACAATGGGGAATTTACTCTTACTTATGATCCTTCACCCAACTTAGCTGATTTAGGTCTTGTGATTTCTGAGATAGGAGCCATACATGATAGACCTACTCACTCTAGGGCTGATTCCCCATTGACGCGTTACCGGTATGGAATGCCGAAGGACGCCGAGACTCATTTTGAACCTGCCAGCACTAGCTACGGTAGTTATGCTATGTCTTGTTTCCCTACACATGATTTGGCATTTCATGTCGAATCCAACTTCGAGCCTAACACTATGCCTAGGGGCACTCTCATTCCTTACCATACAGAGAGGTTTGGGAGCACTAGTCACATTGCACCTTCCGTCCCAGTGGTGGAAGTTACATCATATATCCCTCCTAGGTCTAGAGTTAGTGATCCGATTAGGATACCAGACCTGAGACGAGTGATGATAGGCGGTAGTTCATACTTGATTACTCAGATCCCTTCATCCTCTATCCCTAGTTCTTCAAATGTCCACCCTCCACCTTATTCATGTGGTCCTTCGAGTCGGCACATGGCTACGAGTTAGGTCCGTACTGCAGTTACTAGACCAATTGTGTCTCAAGTTTAGATACCGCCCGTTGCTTCGGGAGGCTATGTTCATGCTTCTAGAGGTAATATTACTACTTCTGGAGCGTATCTTCCTGCCTATGGAGTGTCTCATGGGGCATTGCATGCGATGACCTATGGACCCTATTATGGGATGCAGTATGGACAGGGTTCTTCACCTTATGGGGGTGGGTATCAACAACCTGTTTACTCTCCTAATTACGACTTTGTAGCTCCTACTAGTCAAGGTCCACCTCACTATGGTGCTTCAGCGCCACCCTATACGGGTCATACAGGAGGAGGACACTATGGCCAAGGCCATGGTGGTAGTCAACCCTATATGAATCAGGGAGCGGTCCATTGACCTCACCATCCTAGGCTCCTTTTCCTCGTGACGCTTAATCTTCCTGACTTATCGAGACTGACGAACGATCCTGTGGCTCATGACCTGGCTTGGCCGGCTATCCCTACCAAGCTTCCTTCGGACATACCTAAGTTCGAGGGCAAACCAAGAGAGGATCTGAGCAAAAACATTACTACGTTTCTCCTATGGTGCTCTTCGAATTCATTACATTAGGACTCAGTCCGTTTGAGACTATTTCAACGCACCCTCACAGGGCCTGCTATGAAATGGTATATAGAGTTACCTAGGGGTGCTTTCGCTTTGTTCGACAACCTTGCAATGAATTTTCTTAATCAATTCCAGCTACCAGTGCGTTATGACGTTGGTACTGAACTCTTGTCGACATTTCGACAAAATAAAGCCACACATATTTCTGATCATATTCAAGAGTGGCGTAGACGAAAGAGGTTAATTAAATATTTTATACCGCCAAAATTCCTCCTCGAGTGGTTCCTCAAGTTGTTATTGCCGTATATAGCGAAGGATGTTTCCACATCCGGAGTGTAGAATGAGGAACAAGCGATTTTTAGGGCGCAGGAACTAGACTTGATCTATGCTCAGTCCAGTTTGTTGTATGAGATTATTCCCAATGCTCCTCGTTCCAGTTTCGATCCCAAAGTCAAAACTGGACCACATGTCGATGGCATTGTGGGTTGTGCAAGTCCAAAACCTGCAGATTCGGTTGCAAAACAAGTTGGTCAGTTGTCAATCAACCAATCTGCTTCGGGACAAGCTACAGTTTCGTCTCAACCCGCCCAAACGATGAATGTACTTTCTGTGCAATCGTCGGACCAGAAGGGTAACCAGCAGCCCGGACGGAATAGAAAAAAGGGTAAAAATAATTGTAAGGGTGGGAATAAGAATGAGAATGCTAAAAATAATGACAAGAACGGTCGAAATGCTGGGGGGGACAAGCAAGCTAACCGTAAGGTTAAGTTCCCTTGCAAGTTGTGTAATGACGATCATCTCACTTACTTGTGCCCTCGTATTAAGGAAGCTTCGAGATTCTTGGAACAGGGCCCAGCTGTGCTAACTAACCCTTTACCACATAATCAAAATATGAACTCGAAGTCCCATGACCAGTCTGATGATGATCATGATCCACCGGAGACTAGTGGTTGTGGGTGCATTAATATGGTCCGCACTGTGAAAGTTGTGATGTGTGCGAAAGATTATGGTTCATCACAGCCCAGTCCAGGCAAAGAACCTGATCCACCAGGGTCCCCTTTGCATATTGAGAAACCTGTGGATAAACTTGAGACTGCACCTTGCATTCCTAAGCGTTCAGGGCATAATCCAAATTCCCAAGCCGCCCAAAATTATTCGGTTGTCAAGGATTTGGGCCATACTCCTTGTGCGATGTCTGCATTGGAATTGCTTCTGAGTTGTCCTTCGTAAAGGAAGGCGTTGCTTTCTGCCCTTGGTGTGAATGGTGATGATTCTTCCTCGATGATCAAATTTTAAACCGCAGGACTTCATCCTCGTTTGCCCTACTATGTGTCTCTTTTGGTGCACGTAGAATGTCTTAATATGACCATCAAGGGCACTGTGATTGACGAGGGCGCTGCTGCTTCTGTGATGTATTTATCCTGCTGGAAGGGTCTGGGTTCCCCTGAGCTATCTAAATCAGCAACCATGTTAACTGCATTTGATGGGAGATCTTTTAGGCCGCACGATATCTTTCCTTCCCTTAAATTCTGTTTGGGAGGGAAGACTGTTGCGATAGAGGTTGAGGTGGTAGATGCACCCGTTGACTACAATCTCTTGCTGGGTAGGAACTAGATGTACAGCATGAAAGCCATTGCTTCTTCCTTGTTCCGCGTTGTATGCTTTCCACATAATGGGAAGATTGTAATGATTGATCAAATGGCATTCAAGAATCCGTCTGTTACCGCATCTTCGGGAGCTTCGATCCCGATCGTTGAACATTCTCAGCCGGCAACTGGGAGTGTGGGTGTAGGCATGTACCCATACCTCATGGGAAGCTTTAGTTGTCCTGCATCGATCCTCATGATAGGATCTAGTTTCGATGAGGCTTTGACATCTACGCGATTGGTGTCTTTTCGCACGATTCATATGGAATATCCGTGGATTCTTCCTGCACCGAGTACTTCGAGTGAGCCCGTCGTGACTGACATGCCGTTTCCTGCAGCCATGATTGCTTATCAAGCTAATCTGGAGTCTGCTACAAAGCCTAGTCCTTCCTCTTCATGGACAGAGGAGGAGGACCCTTATGTGCTGTCAACATGGGTAGTACAGTCATATCATGTGCATGACTACCTTGATACAGTTTTCCCTTCGGATGAAGCGATTATTGAGGCTATGTCGGGAGTCGAGTCACCATGGGAGGAACTCCATCATAGATCGTATTTTCTTCCAGAGCTTGACCATTTGGAGAGTGAGTATTTTAGGGCGGTTCTTAGTCAGAGAGTTGGTAGTCCTGTGGTTTCGTTAAGCTCTCCTGGTCAGATGGCTGATCGAAACATGGCGAACATATCTTCAACGATTCCTATCAACATCTCTTGCAATCCTAGCACAGTAGAGAATGTCTATATTGGGGCGGAATGTTCCCATGCTGAGATTCTGGAATACACCGAGCTATTTAAGGAATTCCGTGATATTTTTGCTTGGTCTTATGACGAGATGCCAGGTATTGACCCTCGAATTGTCGAACATGAGATTAAGACTTACCCCAATGCTAAGCCTGTTCGATAGCGTTTACACGTGGTGAATCCTAGGAAAGCACCCACCATTAAGGTAGAGATAGAGAAGCTGTTGAAAGCCGATTTCATCTATCCCATTCCCTTGATGGAGTGGGTTTCAAACCCCGTTCCGGTGGATAAGAAGCAGGGAGCGATCCACATATGTACTGATTTTCGTGATTTGAATCGTGCCTGTCCTAAGGACAAATTCCCCACACCATTTATTGATCAGATTTTGGATGAGTGTGCGGGTAGCGAGGTGTTCTCCTTCATGGATGGCTTTTCCGGGTATAATCAGATACAGATTAAACCTGAGGACCAACATAAGACTGCATTTATTTTTCCTTGGGGAACGTTTGCATATCAAAAAATGCCTTTTGGCCTTAAAAACGCCGGAGCTACATTTCAGCGGGCAATGACCTTGATCTTCCATGATCTCAAGTCAATTATTGAAGTATTTTTGGATGACCTCGCTGCTCATTCTCGTATGAGAATGCGTCATCCCTATCACTTGAGATTGGTATTCGAAAGATGTCGGCACTATTCGGTTAGATTAAATCCTCATAAGTGCATCTTTTGCGTGAAGTCAGGTCGTTTGTTAGGATTCATTGTTTCGAAAGAGGGTATAAGAGTCGACCCTTTGAAGGTTGAGACAATACTTCAGTTGTCTCCCCCGAAAAATATTCGTCATCTTCAGTGTTTGCAAGGCATGGAAAACTTCTTACGAAGATTTGTTGTCAACTTTGCCAATTTGACTAGAGGCTTCATGCGTCTCTTGAAGAAGGATACTCCCTTTGATAGGGATGAGTGAGCCCAAGAGTCCTTTGATGCGCTCAAGCGAGCCCTAGCATTGGCCCCGGTGATTAGTCCCTCAGACTATGGCCGTGATTTATTATTATACGTGGCCGCGTCTTTAGAGACGATTGGTATGGTTTTGGTTCAAGAGGATGAGGAGCTCCAAGAGCATGTCATATATTATCTGAGTCGGAACCTTATTGATGCAGAGATTCATTATTCTCATGTCAAGAAGCTTTCTTTAGCTACCGTACATGCGGTTCAGCGGTTGAGACATTATATTCTCCTTCGCCAGACCTTGGTTGTGGCCCATGTCAATCCGTTTCAATTCGTCCTCACTTGAATGATGATTGGGGGAAAATATAATAAATGGATTGTCATCCTGCAAGAATTTTATCTCGAGTTTGTTTCGGAAAAATTGAAGAAGTCTTTAATCTTTGCAGAGCTTAAATCAAAGTGGACAATACTTTGTACTGCCATGGGGTAGATTCAATTTTACGATGTTGTTTAACTCATGAGGAGGCTGAGGTAGTGCTGAATGATTGCCACAGAGGGGCGTGTGGTGGTCATTTATCTGGGCTTTCTATAGCTCAAAATATTTTAAGAGCGGGTTATTTCTGGCCGTCGATCTTTAAAGATTGTATTGATGCGGTCAGGAGGTGCCACCCTTGCTAGGTGTTCACACGTAATATGCGCTTGAAACCTGCCCCGTTACATCCCATTATCACCGCCGGTCCCTTCACGAAGTGGGGGCTCAATTTTATGGATTGCAACCCAGCTTCAGCTAGGGGGCACCATCATATTATAGTCGCTATTGATTACTTCACGAAATGGGCTAAGGCTATGCCTACAGTAAAATCCGATGGTGAGATAGCTGCTCACTTTGTGTTCAACCAAATTATTACTCGGTTCGGGATTCCAAAAGAGCTTGTCACTGACCATGGCTCGTACTTTCAGAACCGTATGATGGAAGAGTTGGCATCGAAGTTAGGGTATAAGAAAGATCACTCCTCTTCTTACTACCCCCAAGCGAATGGACAGTCAGAGGTAGTGAATAAATCACTCAAATCCATTCTCCAACGAACCATCGCACAAAGAAAGACGAATTGGCACATTATGTTATACCCTGCTTTGTGGGCATATTGAACTGCTGTTAATACTGCCACTAGTTTTTCTCCATATCAACTTGTACATGGAGTGGAGCCGATATTGCCGGTTGAATGCGAGATTCCTTCGTTGAAGCTAGCTGTGGAACTCTTACCAGACACTTCACCTTTGGAGGAACGTTTGGTTCACCTTGAGCAACTTGATGAGTAGCGTCAGGATGCCTTGGTGGCTCTAGAGGTTAATAAGCGTCACGTAAGGGCCCAATACGATAAGTCTATCCATCCAAGGGTGTTTAGTGAAGGAGACTTGGTCCTTTTGTGGGATCAACCGAAAGAACCCTTGGGGGCAAGGAAATTTAATCCTATGTGGCGTGGTCCTTACATGGTCAAGCGTGTGTTAGAGAAGGGTGCCTATGAGTTAGTGGATTACGAAGGGATGGCCTTGGTGGAGCTTAGAAATGGGCTCTATCTTAAGAAATACTATGCATGATTTTCAGCCAAGGCTGCTTATTGTATATTATTGTACAACTTTGCATAGTTAGGTATTTTTCTTATCGTGATCGGGTTTGTGATTAGTTTCTATTTCTTTTGGCAGATGTCAATGGAATCTTCCACCTACATAGGATTCGCGGATGGTGCAAGCCGTCACACTCAACACTTAGCCTCTGCTGCTTGGGTGATTTATACTCCTATGGGTCAAGTACTGTCTTCAGGAGGTGTATGTCCACGGCCATCTTCCAACAATGTTGCTGAATACATCACTGTTATTGAGCTTCTACGGGATTCCATTCTACATGGCGTTCTATCTCTTGAGGTACGTCTTGATTCAGAGTTAGTAGTGTCACAGCTCAATGGTTTGTACCATGTTAGAGATCCGATGATATTGAGAAGGTTCTTGCATGTGAGATTGTTAGAATGACAATTTGACAATATAACATATATACACATTCTAAGAAATAATAATCAAGTTGCTGACTCATATGCTAACTACATGTTAGATTGGCATTTGTTTCATTCACAATAAATTAATCACAAACACAATTTTTACACATGTAAATAAATAAATCGATCACCATAAATTTTTTTATATATACATCAAAAATGTGATAATACATAGTGTCATCATACAAAATTGGGGCTTTTAAGCCACCATCATATAATACACGGTCATACAAAATGTATACACTCCTAGGTGTCTAATCCTGAGGAGGAGGAGGAGGGTTGTGATCATGGAAGGTCACTATGGCTCTAGCTAGCCGTCGGAATAAACACACCCATACGCGTGGTACACCCACCACCTACTGCTGCATGGCCTCAGGAAAGTCCTTGACTTGCGCCATGGGAACTCTATGAGTTAGTCTCACAAAGTTGGTATGAATGCTCTGGAGCGTTCACTCCGCATCCACACCCGTGATGTCATCTCCTCTTCCCCTCCGTCTATGATGAGGGAATCCCTCTAGCCACCGTGGTCCCACATCTGCACACAAATGGTAGATGTCACTATGTATTGTCGCGCAAAAAAATGTCTTTTTGATTCCATATAATCAAGAAAACACAAAAAAATTAAATAACTCAAAAATTTAAAAAAAGTGAGGGTCGAGATTCATTACCTATATCACCATATGCCGATCTTGGTGGTAGAAGCATGTCTGGGTCCCCCCGAAAATCTATCCCTGCATAGGGGTACTCATCGATGGCAACTATCTATCATCGCCACCATTGAAAGAAGTCAGCTGGATATGGGTTGGCCACCCTACCACCCCCCAGTCTACGCATAGCATCTGGCCAACGCCGTTGGGCCGGATCTTGAACCTCGTGGGGAGGAACATCCACTCTAGGGATCAATCCTGGAACACGCTTGAAGAAAAACATTCTCAAAATACTACTGAACCTGAAGTTCCGCACCCTACCTGCCTTACACTCACTGAGCTGGTGTTTCATGTTGCTCAATAGTGTAGTACTCCAGTCATAAATAGTGGGTCTCATGCACTCCACTGCATAGAACACCAGAGGCCGCGAGGCCTGGTGGAGTGATGCCAAGCTGGCTATCCTGCCCAGTGTCAATAATATGGTCTTTAGGCCCAGCACCTGTATAGCATTGGTAGGGACCTGACTCCCCACCTTCTCGGTGTCTGGATAACAGTACACTGCAATGTACTCGTCGATAGTCAGGACACCCCCTGGCCCACCATGGGAACGAAGGTTCACCACCTTCCCTCGTCTAGAAAGCCCTGTGATAAAGTATATGTTATCTACCTCTATGGTGAGGGACATCCCATCAATATGGAAGGACTTCGAGTCTGGATCCCAATAGTCTACCAGCATCTGTAACAGTCTTGGTTTGGCCCTCAAACCTCCAAGACACCAAAACTTGTAGAGTCCGCATGCACGTAAAGCTTGTTGAGCCATTAAGTCGGCCCTTACTGCTTCCTCTACTTCGCCATGCTCACGCTCTCTCCACTCTAGGACCATCCTGCACAAAAAATTGGAAATTTGCCCATTAGTTTATTGAAAAAACCATATGCGTGGCCTCATACGTGACTGTTTTCAAAACAACCGCGTATGTACGTGGGTTCAAGGCCATTTTCTACGTATATCCAGCCCTATACATGGAAAAAGCCTTGATTTCTGTGTGGGCCGTAGTGCTCATCTTGGGTTGGCCTAGAAACCTGATTAGACCATGGAAATTCATAAAAATTATATCAAAATGCAAGAGGAGAGCATGAGTAAATACCTGGAAGAAACGGTAGTGAATTCCGCTGGCTGGATCTCCTGGAATTCGCTGTTGAAAATCAGAGCTCAAATGGGTAAAAGTTTCAAATGATTTATATTTTTTACTATTTATAGAAAATTTTCAAATATTTGAAAATTTTTACCCCCTTTTCTATAGTTTCGACATTTTCTAACCATTTTGGACCGTATTTGACATAATTTGTGATGTAGAAGACCTTTTTCAGTGCCGTTTTAGCCATTGGATTGACCCATTCGTGCTGATCTCAGGTATCATGTCTAAACTGGCATATAGGTTAGGTTTCACCACCGTTTTCATTTTGCATGACCTTATGACCATCTCATCATGGCCTTAGATACGAACCCTCTCTATTATTTCACAGAACCTTCTTGCTGCTTTAGAAGTGGTATGATATGAGTGGTAGAGCTTTACCTTCCATGGGTACCCTAGTTAGCGCCTTATTTGCATTTGGTGCCCATGCTGACGTTTTCTCCTTTAGGGTGTGGGAGTCCGTTGTATAGTACTGCCATGACATTTCGCAAGAGCCTCATACTCCTCTTGATCTTATGCTGGCCTATTTCCCTAAAGACTCCCTTATGTCAAGTTGTCAATGCATTATCATGAGCTTTTCTTGCCTTATTGAGCTTTATGCCAGCTCCCCTGACATTGCGTTTCGGCCATATATCCCGAGCTTGTCTCATGTCTAGCCATGTAGAGCCATTTTTTATATCCTTCGCAGCTTGATTTCCTTTTTACCGGGAGGGGATTTTCCCCCGAGTGTCGATATCCTACACATGTATCCTTGCATTGAGCATAGGTATGTTCCACTGCTTGGAACTAGTTTGTTTTCCCTTGTGACACTCGTCTCCTCCTAGTTTGTAACTATAAAGCTATTTTATTCTTTTTTCAAGCTTTTTAAATAACTGAAAAAGTCCAAAAAAAAATAAAAAAACCAAAAATCCAGGCAAGGAAAGATGTTATCTTTGGAAGCTATCGAGTTGTGTCGCCTTTGAATAGAGCACTGTATATCACATCCATTGGTTGGGTTATAGTTTGACTTTAGGAGCTGTACTCATTTATCTGAGTTTATCTCCACCGACTGGTTAAGCTTCTAGTCCCTATGGAGCCTCTATCGATGCCTCCTGTGTCGTAGAGATGTCCCAATTTGTATATCAAGTCTATGCTTCCTTCATTCAATCACCATATGCTGTTATGCTCTTGTTCAAAGGAAGTTGAAACCTGAGTCGGAAATTCCTTAGTTATCTTGACTTTGCATGTCGGCCATTCCCGGTACAGTTACTGGTTCGTGCACCTTATGATCGAGTCCTTCCACATTATACAGCTTTGCTGACTACCTCATGTTGGATGATGGGGGATCCCTTAATGCCCTCCTTCTAGCGGATTTCATCCCATCGACTTCAAATCATTTATTCTGGGATTGGAATCTAGAGTCATTTTGAGTGCCTTGAGACTTGCAGTCATCAGTGGCAGTTTCTCTCGCCGTCGACAGTTCTTGGGAATACATCAATGTCCCTTGATCGATGGATCCTCTCAAGTGTTTGACCTCAACACATTTATTCACACTTGTTAGTTTGCACTCTAGTACCTTGATTCCCATTTTCATTATCGATGGGTGATCTCGCGTTTGTTAACGGTATACATTAATGACCGGTAATCAAACGATGGACTACTATGTTCAACCTCGACACCTCTATTCGCATAGTAGGACATGTACTCGTAGCAGTTTGTGTAGAAGACTTTCCAGATTGGTGGCATCTCTTATATGCTACCTCCTTGATCGTGCTAGTGTTCATGAGATTTCATCTCTCGTGACTTGATTCCAGTATATGTTAGACATTTTCAGCCAGTATGGAGATCTTGATCTATTATATATCTTCAGCCACTTTGGAGATCATGGTCCTTTGTATATCTTCATCATAGAGATTATGAGCTATGTATATTGTACATGGTGACGAACACATATGTGATATCATGTTTCATGCCTATTCATGGCCATTGTACTCTTATGTATCCGGGATAGCTATATGCCATTTGCAGTTGTATGCAGAGTTGTATTATTGTACTATGCTGATTGGGTGGTTGGTCTTCCATTTGGGATCCTTCATCACTCCACTTATGGGATGGACTTATAATGTATTTCGGCCATCGTATGACCCCTCTGACCTCACACATTAGGGGGCATATGTTATAGCGGATTTCACCACTCCAGGTGAATCACACTTTGTATGGTCTTCCCCTGTCCCACTGCAGACTCCTTATACCCTTTGGACCAATTTTTGTCCTTTGATGTTTCCTTGATCATCCCTAAAAACATATGAAAAATGATACACACGACTTTTAAACCTATAAGCACGCATATATGCAGGTTTGACCACTAAAACCGCGTACATCGGGATGTGTGCATAATCCAAATCCTTTTGGAGTTTTCCTTGACATGGATTCGACTCATTTGACTCCTAGCCTTCCCTATGCCTGGAGATCGCTCAAATTCGACCTTTCATTACCCATTTGAAAAGCTTATAAGGAACCACTTGGTACATTGAAGGCATAAGAGAGAATTGAGAGCAAAGAAATTATAGTCCATTGTTGCTGGAACTTATGCTTGAGTCTGCATCCCTTTGTCCGTTGGAGCACTTTTGTGTTCTTCCCAAGCTTGCCTTTTGCTTGTGAGCTTGCTATCGAGAGATGGAGGATTGAAGTGGTGGAGGCCCAAGTGGGGGATTCAGTTTCTCCAGTTCACAGACGTGTCGTCAGAGGTTGTATCTTGTAATCTTTGATTTATATTAATAGAAATATCTTTTCCTGTCCAATAATGTGTGTTTGAATGCATATTTTATCCATGGGATTATGTCAAATGCTTATACATTATTGATTATATATTCTAGAATAGATCTAACACCATGATATATAGAATTATTGTATTGTTTACTTGTTGTTGAGGAAGTAATCTATCAATTCAAGCTAATGTTGGAAATATCAACAGGGATCTACTTCAACCGTCCAGAATAAGGTACAAGGTCTGATCCTTTAGTGTTAGACATTTAATTTCTATTGCATATTGGAAAGGATTGATTTCTGGAGTCAAGCTGTCTATTGTGGTACCCCAAGCCATAGGAATTTCTCTCCGTAAAAATTGGAAACTCTATATGGAAAGCATGATGACTTGAGGGTTTACCAGCTTGAAAATGAACTCATGTCTCTCCATCCCTCCAATTTCGATACACTGAATGATTTATTCACAAAGTTCAAGCATACTATTTTACTCTTGAAGCAATGCAAAGTGGAGAAGGAGGATGATCAACTCATCCTCGCCATACTCTCCAAACTCGGGGCTGGTTATTCAGTTTTTGTTTCTACATTCCGTGTGGCGAAGCTCACAACCCCTGGATGGAAGATTCCTACACTCAATGCCTTCATTGAGTCCCTAACACGTGAACATGACAATCTTGTCCAGATGGGGATCATCAGATCCTCTCATGATCAAGCCCTTCATGTCTCGGGGCCCAAATATCTGAAGGGTAAAGGAAAGCAGCAAAAGAACCCAAAAACTAAATTTGATTCTCCTAAACCTAGAGTTGAAAATCAGCAGCATGATGAGTCTTCCGGCTCAAGGAAGAACAAAGGAAAAGGGCACCATGGCAAGGAAAAAATCAAGTGTTCTTATTGTGGGAAGGGCTTCCACCCTGAATATGCCTGCATGAAGAAGAATCTTGATGAAGCAACCTCTCTCCTTGCCAAGAAATCACATCAATATTCCAGAGAACTTTCGGAGGAGAGATCAGCAAGATTGGGAACCACAACATGAAAAAGGTCATGCCCTCATGGCAAGCACTTCGAAGTCCAAAGGAATCTTGATTGATTCTGGAGCATTGAACCACATGATGGCTGAAAGAGACTCCTTTTCATCCTTGGAGACCAGCAAATCCATCCCCATCCACATGGGAGATGACTCCACCATCATTTGAGAAGGACAAGGTACTGTTGATCTTGAAAATGGTTTTTTTCAAATGTTTTGTATGTATCGTATTTGGCATCAAATATCCTTAGTGTCTATTAGATGACACATACAAGAGTTCCTAAGAGAGTTTCTTTCAGCCCGAATGATGTTGAGATAACAGAAATTGCATCCGGAAAACTCATTGCTAAAGGCCTTGCAAACCATCATGCAAAAGCCTATGATTTCTCTCACTTTGTTGTGGATGCAAAGCCCACCGCTTTGCTAACTCATGGAAATGAGGTTAGTAGGCTGTGGCATGAGAGGTTTGGCCATCTTAATTTCAAATATTTGTAGCAATTACAGAAAAATTCCATGATTGAAGGCCTCCCAGTCATCAAGGAAACCACAGGAATTTGCAAGGGCGGTGTGATTGGAAAACAACCTGAGCACAAGTTCGATCGGGGGAAGGAAAACTGAGATACATGCATATTGGGGCTGATACATTCTGATATCAATGATCCGATGCCTATCACATCCTTGAATGGATCAAGGTATCTTCTTACTTTTATTGATGATTTTTCAAGGTACACATGGGTCTTCTTTCTCAAAAAGAAGTCAGAAGTATGTGAAAAATTTTCTGAATTGAAGGCCTTGATCGAAAATGCCTCTGGGCTTAAGATCAAGATATTGAGATCTGATAATGGAGGGGAGTATTTGAGTAATGATTTGCTTCACATATGTTACCAAATTGGTATTCAGGTCCAACATTCAATCCCCTACACTCCCCAGCAGAACGGAGTAGCGGAAAGGAAGAATCAGTCTCTCAAGGAGATGACCACCTGTATGTTGGAATCCAAGAAGCTTGCTGTAAATTTGTGGGATGAGGCCATGCATACTACAGCATACATTCAGAACAGGGTTCCATGCTCATCCATGAAAGGGAAGACCCCTTTCGAAGCATACTTCAAACACAAGCCGGATGTGTCGAACCTACGGGTGTTTGGGTCCACTGCATGGGCCCGGATTCCGCTTGATAAAAGAAGGGCTTTGCAAACGCAAAGCATAGAACATATGTTTATTGGGTATCCTAATGAATCTAAAGGTTTCAATCTTTTGGATATCAATACCAAACAGATCATCATCGAGAGAAGTGTCAACTTCGATGAGCCTCTTCAGGAGGTTGAACTAGTGAAGGAGAAAATTGCTGAATTTCCTTCCTATTCTACTGAATATTTGGATGATGAAATTGGGGGTGATGACCCTAATTTGGATCCTATGATTTTTGATATCAGTGTGCAGAAATTATTAGATGCTGAATCGGAACCTAAAGTGCAAAATCATCTTCCTACATGGGCCTGACAGACACTCTCCTCCGCAGGAGACAACATTGGAAATCCGGATGATCCAAGGAGAACCCGGTCTAATTTCCAAAGAGCAAGTATTGTGCTCTGTTGTTCTGATAATTTTATGTCTGAAACTTGCTATTTGATGATTATTTCATATCCAAAATCCTACTACCATGCTCGGAAGGATCCAAGATGGCAAGCTGCCATGGATGAAGAGATGAATTCTCTTTAGAAAAACACTACTTGGGAGCTAGTTTCTCTTCCTCCGAGAAGGAAATTGGTTCAATGCAAGTGGGTGTTTCAGACCAAGGTTGCTGCTGATAGAAGCACCTTCAAATATAAGGCAAGTCTGGTGTCAAAATGTTTATCTCAAGTCCAAGGTCTGGACTACCATGAGACCTTTGCATCGGTTGCAAAAATGGACTCCATCCACCTTGTTTTGGCAATTTCAGCATCCAAGCACTGGGAAGTGCATCACATGGATGTTAAGTCATCCCTTCTGCATGGAGATATTCATGAGGAGATATACATGAAGCAGCCTAAGGCTACATCACTGATCCATCTTTGGTTTGCAAGCTAAATAAGTCACTATATGGGTTAAAACAGGCCCCAAGAGAGTGGTATTCCAAGATGGATGCCTTCCTTCTCTCGCAAAACTTTCAAAGGTGTAGATCAGATCCAAATGTGTATTTACAGTAGTCTGATGGTCATCTAATTATAATTTTTTTATATGTTGATGACTTACTGATCACAGGTAGCACAGTTGCCTCCATTTCAGCCATCAAAACTGCTCTCCACAATGCCTTTGAAATGAGTGATCTGGGGCTTCTAAAACAATTTTTGGGGCTCGAAATTGAGAAAAATTCTGATGGGATTATGGTCACTTAGTCCAAATAAATTTCATACCTATTAGTCAAGTTTAACATGGCTGAATTTAGGCCTACACCATTCCCTTTCCTTTCAAGGATCAACCTTGAAGAAGGAAAAAGCACACCTCCCATGGACTGCACTATCTATCGACAGCTGATTGGTAGCTTGTTGTACTTGACACATTCTTGGCATGATATTTGTTATGCCATGAATGCTGTATCAAGATACATGCAACAGCCTCATGATCTTCATTGGAAGGCAGCCAAGAGGATCCTCCAGTATATTCAAGGAACCAGGACCTACGGCATTCACTATGCTGCAGACTCCGAGCTAGAGCTGGTTGGATACATAGATTCTGATTGGGTGGGTGATTGTATTGATTGGAAGTCTAATTCTAGATATGTATTCATGTTTGGTGGTGGCCCCATTTTCTGGCCAAGCAAAAAGAAGGCTGCCATAGCACTATCTTCAGCAGAGGCCGAGTATCGAGGAGCGGTGAATGCTTGCATCCAAGCAGTTTGGTTGCAAGGCATTCTTTCAGAGTTTGATCTTGGTAGTAATTTGTCCACTGTTGTATTTTGTGACAATCAAAGTGCTATTAAGATATCCATGGATCTAGTTACCAAGCAAAGGACCAAGCATGCAGAGATCCACAAGCATGTAGAGATCCACATGCACTATATCAGGGAGCTAGCGCATGACAGAACCATCATTCTACAATACTGCCCGACTGATGAGCATATTGCAGACATCTTCACCAAGATATTTTGAGAAAATAAGTTCACTTACCTTCGTTCACTGTTGGGGGTGAGTTCATCAGGATGATTCAGACTACTTTCAGTGTTCAACTTGAGGGGGGGGTTTTCCCACTGGGTTTTCTCTCTTTTCCTCACTTATTTTGTTTTGAGCATTGTTTCAGTTTCAAAATTGTACAGGGTGACCTATGGCCTTAGTTTCTAGGGCCCTAGCATTTTTATGCATTTGTGTTTTCTAACTCCTCTTGAGTATAGCTTAAGGGGGGGTGTTGGAGACATTTACCACCATACACACTCTTTTTGGTCAAATTGGCCTAGTTAAACCACTATCCTAAGTATTATTGACATTAATTGACATCAGTGGAGCATTAGATGTCATCATCCAGTCACACCCACACCTACCTTCAGTCAAGGAGGCTAACTTAGCCTTCTCTTACATTCGGGGAGGTTATCTGGAGCACTCCGAGGGTGATCTAAGTGATATTAATGCACCTAATTGCTAACTGGTGGTTACAATTAGTTAAATAGGATAGTGAAGGTGCCTCCTTTCATTTAATTGATTATTTAATGATTAATTAATGAACTGGAGTCAACAGGGGCACCTCCACCAACTTCTGATGTTCAGTTCAACTTTAGTTAACCTCATCGGGGTTCATTGGAGTCATTGAAGCGCTAGTACTTGATGGTTGGCTTGATATGACATGTGTCTGATCTCTTTTAGTTGAGACTCAGTCATTTATTTCACTTCGGCTTCAGTTAGGGTTCAGTTGAGTCAATTAGGGTTTTGATCAATGGTTAACTGAGTGTGGACTATGGCTTATAGTCAGTTAATCTAGACTCATTCATTCAATTCGAATGACCTCCTTGAGGATTCAAATTTCTCATTCATTCATGCTTGTAGCATGACATTGTAATTGTAATCATTCATTCTTTATGTGAATACAGAGCGGCTACTATTCCTGTAGACCGATTACACCATTTCATGAGTTATTTGTTGATTAATCTTTGATGAGATTGATGCTTTGTTCCTAGATCAATATACAAGATTAATACCATGACCTTATCCATATCATATAATTCTACCTGGAGGACCTGAAGTCTCGCTCTCGGCAGCGTTCACAACATCTAGATGACTTACAACAAGTCTTCTTATGATGTCACAAATACAACATCCGCTTGAACCCTCTCAAGTGTGTGTTCTGTGTCCCAACTGGGCATTTACTTGGGTTTATCATCTCTCACAAAGGGATTACATTTGACCCCCTCATGGTTCAATCCAATCCGAATCTTCCCTCACCACATACTTTGTTCCAACTGTAGAGTCTCCAAGGCAAGGCCAACTTCCTTCATCGTTTCATTCTAGATTATGCGACAAAATTTCAAGGTTTCTTACGACTGCTCCGTACCAACATTTAGTTTGCTTGGTATATGCATGCAAAAGATTATTTTGACACATTAAAACAACCTCTGGCTTCCACCCCATTGTTGTCTTCACCCAACTTCACTAAGGATTTCATTCTCTATGTGTCTGCATCTAAAAATGCTATTGTTGGAGTGTTGGTCCAAGAAGACGATGCTCGTCAAGAGCATGTGATATATTACGTAAGTCAGAAACTTTTTGGACCCCCCTATGCTATCTAGAGGAAGAGAAGATGGCTCTCACTGTCATCTTTTCTGTTCAAAAGTTATGTTATTACATCCTTTTGAGTCGCAAGAGAGTTGTGGCCGAATCCAACCCATGAGGTACCTCTTGAGCCGCCGCCTTATTATATAAGGTCGTGCAGCCAAGTGGATTGTCATTCTCCAAGAGTTTGACTTGGAATTTGTTGCCCCCAAGAGAACAAAATATTTGGCGTTAGCTTCCCTAATGGCAGACCTTCCTCCATCGTCTGCATCGTCACCAATCATGATCAACCTTACGGACGAGTTCCTATTTATCATTTCTACAGAAGACCCATGGTATGGGGGAATCCTTGTGTATCTGCGCACTCAAAAATTTGGGACCCATTTAAACTGTGAATATCGACGGCTTATCTGACACCAAGCTTCTCTCTATCTCCTCATCGAGGATTTATTGTATTATTGGGGCATTGATATCATATTGTGTCATTGCCTCACCCATGATGAGGCTGAAAAAGTCCTTAATGATTGTCACAGTGGAGCCTGTGGTGGCCACCTTTCTAGTTTGGATACCGCCCAAAATATTATCCGTGCCAGTTATTTTTCACCTACCATATTTTCTAATTGCATCCATTCAGTTAAACATTGCCATATTTTTCAACTCTTTGCTCCAAAAGCAACAACTCCTCCCGCGCCGTTACATCCTGTGGTCACAGTCGGTCCCTTCTGTAAGTGGGTGATTGAATTCATGACATGTAATCCTACTTCAACCGATGGCTATAACTACATCATCATGGCCATCGATTATTTCACTAAGTGGGCTGAGGCCATGCCTACATTCAGTTGTAAGGCCGACACGGCGGTGCATTTCTTTTTCAATCACATTATCACACATTTGGTCTCCCCCAACAAATAGTCTCAAACCACATTTGTCACTTTGAAGACGCGGTTTGGATTGAGCTTTCAACCATGTTGAAGTTTGAACACCAGTATTCCTTTGCATAGTACCCCCCAGGGAAATGGACAAGTTGAGGTTGTCAACAAGATCCTCAAAAATATGCTCCAGTGGATGGTGGGAAACAAACGATCCAACTGGAACCATATGCTCTTCTCTGCCTTATGGGCCTTCTAGACAGAAAAAAACCGCCACTGGATTTACCCCATTCCACTTAGTCCATGGTGTCGAGTCAGTACTTCCCATTGAGTGTCAAATTCCATCACTCCGCCTTGCCGTAGAGATCCTCCCCGATACCTTGCCATTAGAAGAACACCTTATTTTTCTTGAACATACCAATGAGGACCTCCATTTTTCCCTCTAAGCAATTGAAGCAGCTAAAACTCGGTTGAAGTCACATTTTGACTCCTAAGTACACCCTCGCACCTTTAACGAAGGTGATCTGGTCCTCGTTTACCATCAAGCCAATGATAAGTTGGGAAAAGGGAAGTTTGAATCCATGTGGTATGGCCCATATGTCGTCCACCACTACCTTAGTAAGGGGGCATATATTCTTACTGAATCTGATGACCACCTCTTGAAGAATCCCCACAATGGGCTCTACCTTAAGAGGTTCTATGCCTGATATCGCCACCATGAGTCACTTGTATTATAGTTTTTATTTTGGTTTTACATTGTTCTTGTCATGAGTCTTACAATTTATTTTTTGGTTTCTCCAGATGGATCCTACCTTGCATAAATACATTGGATTAACTGACAGAGCAAGTAGGTGGTCTCCTAATCTTGCCTCGGCTGCGTGGGTTATTTATTCCCCATCACATGAGTTGATCCATATCGACGAAATGTGCGTTGGAATTGCTACCAACAACCAGGCTGAGTATGATGGTGTCATTGGCCTCCTGGACACCACCCTCCATTTGGGTATTCATCACCTTGATGTCTTGTTATACTCCTAACTACTTGTCTCCCAGTTGAATAACTGCTACCGGGTACGTGATCCTTGTCTCTTTAGAAATTTCTCATGCACTCAACATTTGGTTAGATATTTTGAATCCATCACATTCATGCATATTCCCAGAAATATCAATAGTGTAGCAGACCAAGTGGATAATGACGTTCTAGAGTGGCACATTAATCATTGCATATAGGAAATAAAACTGCATCATACATCATCATATAATCATGCATACATATTTCATATACATCATATAGGAATCATCATCATAAAAAGACTCATATAAAAACCATAAAAGTGCATCCACATGCATAAATATATCATCATATCATAGTGTTTAGTACAAAAATGAGAAGCTCCATAAGCTTTCTCGGCTGAGCATACATATCATACAAAACTTCAAGTACACCACTGCACTAGGGGCAACACCACCAGCTGCTTGTCATAATCAGAGGCCTCCTATTGGCACTCAGAGTTTGTATCCTCCTTTGTGTCCTCCTCATCCTCCATTGATGCATCACCTTGTGCCACTGCTCGAACATACTCGGTAGCGACTGCGATCCTCTTCATCAAGGGGATCCACTCTGGAGGAGCATGGTAACATGCGGTGATCAGGTCATCATCCAGGTGTTTCTAGCCTTCATTAGTGACTCCCTCTAACAAAATATCTACATCGTGACAAAATTAGTTCAAGGTAATCCGACGCCCATGCGCGGGTGGATCTAACCCCTCCACCATGGCCCTCTTTTGCTCATAGCCTGCTAATGGGCATGGTCCGATGTCTACACATACACACAGTACGTCATAAGTATCTGTCATACACATAAACTAGCTACCACTAAGCTAGTAAACTATATATGAATGTAACCACATAAAACATCATTTATACATACCATCAGGTCCCCAGGCCTATCTTGGAGGTTGAGGCATCTCAGGATCTCCCCTGTAGTCCATCCCTGCGTATGGGTAGTCCTCGATGAGTACTGGTACCTGCCTCCATTGCACTAAAATCTCCCAAGTAAATAATTGACCCAATAGGCCTCCTCCCTCTCGGATCATCATATCGCTCCACCTCCTCATGCGAGGGTCACGAGGCCCTCCCTCTTGCACTGCCAAGTGTGGTCGTAGGGCCAGTAATCGCTCAAAGAAGAACGAGCAAAAAAATGAGGGGAAACATAAATCCCCTCCCATGGTCCTGCCATGGTTCAGTGAATGCCAAACCACTATCAAGTACATCTGGACCCACCCATAGTAGGTTCCCCCTAGCACACGCTCCACAATTTAGAACTACCCCCCTGAGATCTTGTTCGGTATGGATGACCCCAATATCCGCAACACCATTGCTTCCACAACCTGTGTCACCAGACTCTTAATGTCACACACTAGTATGTATGACAAGTGCATCATCGTAGAGGCATAGTTGTGCCTCTCGTAGAGGTCGTCCAGTGACACCCTGTGTGAACTTTGATGTAGTGTCGCTGATCACACCAGTATTGGGAGCCCAGTCAGAAAGTAAATATCAGAGAGCATGATCCTGATCTAATCCCCCTGGATGATGAAACACTCTGGATCCAGGTCCCAAAATCTCACTAGCATCTCCAGCAGCAGTCTCATGGTATGCATGAGTGGAACCCATAAGTACTTTAATAACCCACTCTGGGCAAGTGTGTCTATCACCGCTCCGTCCCCTAATGCCTGCTCTCACAAGGTACCAATATCCCACTCTTTCCATACCTCCTGGGGCATCCTACACATAAAAACCAGTCCCTGTTAGATCCAGTCACACACAACCTCATCTTAGTCTGAAGTCTCACTTGTTTAACCTTTCTATGTGACCCAAGTCGCTCCAAAACCCTGAATAGGTGTGACTGAGTCACTCCCTTTTTCTTAGAATATGCGACCTAGGTCGTTCCTATCTCTTCGATAGGTGTGACTAGGTCGCACCTGTCATCTCAATAAGAGCGAACGAGGTCATGATGTTTCCCTTGAAAAGCATGACTCAACACCACGAGCCCTTTCAGCTCGGCATAAATCCCAGGACGAGAAAAAACCAAAAGTAAACTAGTGAAAATGATGGGTTTGACGAGAGCTCTTACCTACAAGTCACGAATCTGAAAACCGCCGGTCAAAATGAAAGAAATTAGAAAATAAGCTCTGGGGTCCTCCACTCCAAATAAACCCTGAACAGTAACAATGACACATGTTATGTGGTCCCCCCCTGTTTATAGGCCTCCATTGGGTCTATTTTTCTTTCATGCACCACAGAGTCATTCAGAGTCTGTTTGAGACACCGTTCACACCACCGGGTTCAGTTTTTTGTCCTCTATCTTTTGACAGGACCATTATCTTGTGCTTTCGCTATGATTTTTTGGGCCATTTCCCAGAAGCCACCTCAATTTGTGTGCCATCACACAAATGTCCCTTTGTATGTATTGACATGTTCATGAGCCACCCACTCCATCCATACTGCACAGTTGGCCATATTTACCGCCATCCATTGTTTCGCAAGGGGCCCCATCAGTGTTCTACATTTATTCCCATCAACCATGCTCACAACATAAACTCTTTCCATATTTTGAACATTTCTTTCTTTCTTGATTGACCTTTACGGAGTTTCTAGTAAGCTCTTTTCTGACTCCTATAAGAGTGAAAAGATCGCTGAGGACGCTTTCCTCCCTTCACCCTCATAAAAGTACTTGAAAGGGCGCATATGCAGCATTGTTTATCTCCTTTCTTGAATGATGTAGACTATGATAAGAAAAGGACCACCCTAGCACATTCACACCAAGACCATTCCCCTTGTACCCTTTTACGTTTTCTCAGGCATTGGAACCAAACTTTACGAAAAAGCTCATCATGGGTTGTCTTTAAGCTCTTTTCCACCCTTCTCATCAAGAAAAGATTGCCGAGCAAACTTGGTTTCATTCATGCTCGTAAAATTATTTGAATGACTGTCCAGTCAGTATAGGTTTAATATTTTTTGACCTGATTGGACTACCAACGGTAAAGAAGTCTTCCTTCCCCCAAGGTTGGGAGAGCTCTCCTTTGTACACTTTTATCCTTTTTTCAAGCTAAGGAGACTACATACAAAAAAGATACCACCCTGGAGTTTTCTTCTTGTTTTTAGACTCTCTAAAAATTAAAACACCATCGAGCATTTACTTTTTCACGCTCTCTAAAAACCCACGAGATCGTGTCATAACAGTGTCTTTAGGCATCATCCCATATATCACAGTTTGGCAGCTTCCCCCCCTTTGGGTCACCTTTATTCAGAGTATTCTACGATGAGTCTTCCTTGGATCCCCTAGATATCACTAGTCTAGTTACTTCCCTCAACATTTCCCATTTGCAGTTATTTTCCCGGTATTACAGCTATGATCCATCTCCCATGAGTTAGTTTCATTTTCTACCAGGTTATCCCTACCGTCATACTCTGAACAAAGGAAGTTTGAGCCCCCCCGTACTCCCCTGCCCCTTTTCCCCCCTTTTAGTGTATCATTCCCCAGATTGATTCCAAATCTTTGGTTATCCCCCTCATGCTTCTAGTGAAGGACACATCATTTGTTAGGATTATTAATCCTCCCTTGTCCAAATTTGGTCATATGTCTAAATTAGGAGTCATGTCTAAATCAGGAGTCCATCCAGTCTGTTTATAGTCATTAGCACCATTGGGTCCACTTGGCCTAATTGGGGTACATGTTTCAGTTACTAAAGTGTGGGGAACACTAATTGAGGCTTACTGGCACTGATTGCACTTAATTGCATCAGTTTAGGAGCCTCCTAGACCAATACCTACAATTTAGGAGCCACTAGGAGTGCCAAAACCAACCAAGGTCAGTTTAGTTCAGTTAATGACTAGTCAAGCTAAGTTAGGAGTCATTTACATTCAGTTCTAGTCCTCTACATTCACTTAGCACTAGGTTTACTTGACCGCACTCATGAGGGGCACATTTCTCACCTACCACAGTCAGTTAGCCTTAGTCAACACTGAATGTAACACTTGAGTTGTGTTTTAGAGCTCCTATGAACTCTGGTTATGGTTTAGACAAGGTCAGTTAACTACTGAGTCCTCCAATAGTGATTTAGACAAGATCTTAGATACCTACAGTCAAGTAGAGTCTATCAATTCGAATTTCCTCATGTGGATTTGATTTTCATGTGGCTATTAAAGCCATTGTACTTCATTTTAATTATTATCTAATTACTTTTTGATTAATGAAAGCATTCATAGCTGCAAGCCATTTTTGCAATGTTTCATTCTTCAATTGCTGAGTAAATTGTGTGATCTATTTTGTGAGTTGTGTGATTGTCCATAGATCTATGTGCTCAATTTAATATGGTATCAAAGCCTCGGTGGAAAATACACCTCTCCTCCTCATATCTCTAGCTAGATCATTTTTTTTGAGAAAATTGCTCCGTCCAGTATTGCACCAGAAGCGGAGAATTTACCACTTAATATCCCAAGTTAGGAAATTTTTGATCAAGCTTGCTTGATCAACTATGCTGGGTGTGAAGGAAATTCCAAAAGTGCAGACTGTCGACCTTACTTTGTATGTTTGATTGTGTGACAGGTTATCAACTTTTCTTACAGCATTAGCTACAAGCATCCCTTTCTTCTCACTGCATTCGCTACAACAGCTCAGTCCTTCTTACTACATTCAAAATGGATCATCCAGTGGAGCCTCTCACTCCCTTCAACTATCACTAGTGGAAGGAAGACATGGTGGTAATGCTCCGCACCAAGCAGCTCTTCAGACTCATAAAAGAAATAGAGGCAAAGCCAGCTTCAGATAAAGACAAAGCCAAGTACATGAATAGGCTTGATGAAGCCCATGGACACTTGCTCTCCTCAGTCTCTAGAGATATTCGATTCCACATCCAAGAATTAAAGACTCCCAAGGAGGTTTGGGACAAGCTTGCCTCCTTATTTGATATGAAGGATGAGATGAGGATCCATCAGCTAGAAAATGATCTGATTACTCTCAATCCATCCAATTTCGAATCTCTGAATGAATTCTTCACAAATTTCAAGAACTTGATATATCAGTTGAAGCATTGCAAAGTGGAGAAGGATGAAGATCAGCTCATCCTTTCCATTCTCACAAAGCTCAATGCAGACTACTCAGTCTTTGTATCCACCTTCCAAATAGTAAGGCTCACTACTCCAAATTGGAAGATGCCCACTCTTAATGCCTTCATCCAATCTCTTATTTCTGAGAATGATAAATTGATCCAAATGGGGATCATTCGAATTCCAAAGATCTAGCTCTAGTTGCAAGAGGAGATAAGGTAGCGAATGACAAAGGGAAGCAAAGGGATCAGTCTCCTGTGAAGAAAGAGTAGTCAACAGAACCTTTAGTTTCTAAGAGAAGCAAGAAGAATGGCAAAGTTAAGGTCCTCTACTCTTACTGTGGAAGGGGCTTTCATTCAGAAAGATCCTGTATGAGAAGACAACTTGATGAAATGGCTCTTCTTTTGAAGAAACATAACATTTATGTACCTACTAGTGCAAGAAAGGATGACTCTGAAGAAGATGAAGATGAAGAATACCAAAGGAAAGGCCATGCACTGAAGGCTTGCTGCACATCAGCACATGTCTTCCTCATTGATTTTGGAACTTCTAACCATATGGCTGCATCCAAAGACTCATTCTCTTCTTTTTAGTCCTTTGATGGTCCTAGTATTCAGATGGGCAATAATAGTAAAGTCAAAACAAAGGGGAAGGTGTAATACCCCGGTTTTAACCCCGCTTGCATTAAAATACATAGGATACATATGTTGTAAATAATCGTGGTGTGGAGCTAAAGGCCAAGGCCCCACCATAGATTTGGTTATGTTGTGTTTCTGATTAGGAATGGTCACCGATGGTTTTTCAGGACATGCGGCATATATTTAATTGTGGCATTTCAGCATTTCATATGAATGTACATGTTCATGGGGCTCTTAGCCCAGATGGTTAACGCCATGGTACCATCCTCTTCGCTAGTCAAAGGGTCGGGGACGTTACAGCATGGTATCAGAGCTCATGTTGCAGCATGGGCCTGCATGGACCACCAAGATGCAGTGACAGTGGTAGGATTTCTTTCTTCCCAGCAGAGTTCAAAAATTTGATGACAAGAAAACTTCCAAAAATTTGCATAAGTATTGAACAGTCGAAACACTTAATGGAAAAGACTTCCGATGTAGCGGAAGAGTTAGTGGAAAGGACTTCTGACGTAGCGGAAGAGTTAGTGGAAAAGAATTCCAATGTAGCGGAAGAGTTAGTGGAACAGACTTTCGACGTAGCGGAAGAGTTAGACGAAAGCACACCTGATGGGAACAGTTTGAAGGAAAATCACGGGAAAATTGTCTAAGTGTCAATGTCCGTCGAAGGAAAATAGTTGTTTGAGCGTCCGCCGTTGCGGATGGAAAAACAACTACGTGTCCAACGGGTAAGTTCTCTGACCGCCGACACCATGAAGAAAAGTTGAAAATTTTTCTAAGTATAGAATTCGTCGGCTATTGGAAAAAGATAATGGATCGAACGCCCACCGTTGCGGAATCCAAAATCACTAGACTTCCGATGAGAAAAGACCGCCGATACCGATCGGGGTATGCCTTAGCAGATTGATCGGTGAAACTTATTCCTTTGTGGAGCCGCAATGGTGGTAGGTGAAGAAAGGTTAGGAGCCGCTATGTCGGCAGTTAGAGGAAGAAAACGAAGCCGCTACAGTAGCGGAATGAGAAAGAAGAATCGGCTGCAACAGTGGAGTTCAGAAATCAAACAATCTTCTGGTGCAGCGGTGGCACAAAGAAGAAGACCTGGCCACCATGGCGAGTCAATGTTGAAAGTATTTCCACAATAGCGGAAGGAAACCCAAGATGGGAGCCGAAATCAAAGTTTTAATGGGGAAAATTCAAATTTTTTTCTAAGTGTTGAGACCATCGGAAAAAGTTAGCTATTTGAGTAGCTGATGCGGTAGCAAGCATCGGAAGAAAATAGAAGATGGAGTTGTCGATGCAACAGAAGAAGAGAAGGGAAGGTTTCGGCGGAGATTAGTGGAAGATGGAGCCGTAGTTTCGGCAGAGATCTTCCGAAGATAGCCAAAATGTTGGAAAAGAATAGTTGTTTGAGCATCCAATGTTTTGACAAGAAGAAGAAGAAAAATAAAATTGAAAATTTTTCTAAGTATAGAAAATGTCGGAGAAAATTAAAGGATTGGTTCGCCAATACGCCGGAAGCCAAAGGAAGATCGGCCCGAAACGTCGAAAAAATTTAGTTGATTGGACCGCCGATGAGTGTCGGATGAAAGATGAAGATCGGATTGCTGGAGTATCAGAAGCTTAGAGAACTAGCCGTTCGACAGGTTAGAAGATCTGATTTCCAATGAACAACGGAGAAGCTAGTGGTTTGGACTGCCGAAACGTCGGATTGATAGATGAAATGAGAGCCGATTCTGCAGAGGAAATTTTTTTAGTTTTTTAAGTGGGATTTTCTAGCATATTTTGATTGTTTTTCAGGGGGATTTTCAGCTATTTTTCAGTGGATTTTCAGGGCTGAATAGACGTTCTTTGATGAAGGAAATCTTGTGTTTGGGAAAATTTGTTATTTTATGATTTTTTTTTCCAAGAAAAAGGTAAGTAGTTTATTTTATATTAATACTATGCATATAATAGTTTGCTACTAACACATTGCAGAACTATAGATAACTTCCAAGAGGAGTACTCCAGAAAGAACAGTGTGGTAAAGGCAGAGGTGGTTCATTCATGAGAACCCATGATGGGTACGATGCTCGAGATTCTCATGAGCGAGAAGAAGATGCCATGGGAGAAAATGTCCGTAATAGGAATGATGACATTGAGTCCAATGGAAGGAGATTCCAAGAGACACCATTAGATGTTGCAGCCACCATGAGAAGCTTAATTAAAGCCTAGGAAGAGCAACATTAGTTGAATGCTGCCATATTGTAAATTTTGACAGACTTGCAGAAAAAGATAGATTCTGGATGAGGTACATCAAAAGGCAGTAAGAGCAGCACTAGGAGAAGGAGAAGGACTTTCAGTGGATCGTTTGACTCTGAAGAATCCAATGGAGATACAAGTTCATCTCCTCATAAAAGGAAAAGAAGAAAGCACCTTAGGGATCGCTCTCGAGATGAGTTTAGGAAAGCTAAACCTCCTACATTTGATGGTGAGATAAATACGGGACAAGAAGCTAACGCTTGGCTTCTTGGCATAAAGAAGTACTTTCAGGTGCAGGACTATTCAGGGAACATGAAGGCACGAGTTGCCATATTCAATCTGAATGGAAGAGCATCCATTTGGTGGGAACACTTCAAGCAAGTAAAGAGGATCAGTGAAAGGAGACTTAGGTGGAAACAGTTCAAGAAGTATTTCAAGCAGAAATACCTCTCTGATAGGTACTATGATGACAAGATCAAGGAGTTCCATGAGCTGAGATTGGGACAGCAAACCATGGATGAATATGCAAATAAGTTTTTGGAGCTATTGAGGTATGTCCGGTACATCAGAGATGAAAAAGTGAAGGTCCAGCGTTTTCTGAGTGGATTACCTCAGTCTTACAAAGATAGAATTGAGTTTTATGAACCTAGAACTCTTGAAGAAGCAATAAGAAAAGCTAAGTATTGCTATGAGAAAAGTAAAGGAAAACCTGATCACCATAAGGCATGGAAGGACAAGAAGAATGAAAATTTGGACCAAAGAAAGAAAGGTTTCAAACCTTCTAGATTCAGGAATCAGTAGAAGCAGCCATCCCAAGCTGCGAGTGATCTAGTTGGAGTGACAGGTGGAAAGCCTAAAGAGCCACATCCAAATAAAAGTCCACTCAAATGTTGGAAATGTGAAGGACCTCACTTGCGTAGAAATTGTCCACTCGAGAATGAGAGTGCAAGGCCAGCTTACAATATTCAAGAAGCAGAAACAGTGGGTCAGGTAGCAAGGGCACTCCCTAGGATTTATGCAGCACTGGAGGACCACCAGGTAGATCACCAGTCAACTGTGGTTGAAGTAGAGGTAAGATTGTTGAGCAATCTATTTCTATTTTGATTGACCCTAGTTCTATGCACAGTTACATTACCCCTAGAGTAGTGGAGATTTGTGCTTTTAAGAAGGTAAAGCATAGGAAATCTTGGTTAGTCCAGCTAGCCACTGGAACTAAGAGAAAGGTTAGTGAAATGGTAGAGAAATGTCCATTGGTCATGGATGGGTTGGTCACCTGTGTAGATCTGAATGTTTTACTGCTTGGTTCCTATGATCTTCTCATTGGGATGGATTGGTTAGAAGCTCATAGGGTGAAGCTTGATTGTTACAATAAGACTTTCGAATGCACAAATGAAGAAGGAAACCTAGTAGTTGTGAGAGGCATTCCAAAGGTGATTTCAGTACGGTAGGTTTCAGCAATGCAGTTAAAGAAGTTCTGTAGAAAGGGTTTCCAGTTGTATGCAACTTATATTGTGGAGGCATCAGGAGATGAAACTCCTAGGTTGGAGGACTATCAGGTGTTACAGGAATTCAGGGATGTGTTTCTTGATGAGATTCCAGGGCTTCCTCCAAAGAGGGACATTGATTTCATGATTGAACTTGTGCCAAGAGTAGCACCAGTGTCCAAGGCACCCTACAGGATGAGTACACTGGAGATGCTAGAATTGAAGATGCAACTACAAGAGTTGTTGGAAAAGAAGTATATTCGACCAAGTGTGTCCCCTTGGGGAGCACCAGTTCTATTTGTAAAGAAGAAAGATGGTACACTCATGTTGTGTATTGATTACAGACAGTTGAACAAGGTTACTGTGAAGAATAAATATCCTTTGCCTAGGATTGATGACCTCTTTGATCAAATGAGAGGAGCAAAGGTATTTTCCAAGATTGACTTGAGGTCTGGTTACCATCAGGTGAGAATCAAGGATGAAGACATTCATAAGACGACCTTCAGGACAAGGTATGGGCATTATGAGTTTGTAGTGGTACCATTTGGTCTCACAAATGCACCAGCTACATTTATGTGCCTTATGAATAGTGTCTTTAGCAGGTATTTGGACAAGTTTGTTCTTGTTTTCCTTGATGACATTCTTGTTTATTATAAGAATGAGAAAGAGCATGAAGAGCATTTGAGATTGACATTGCAATTGCTCAGGGAGCATCAGTTGTATGCAAAACTGAGTAAGTGTGACTTCTATCGAGATAGAATTCAGTATTTGGGTCACATTATCTCAGAAGAGGGTATATCTGTGGACCCTGAAAAGATTGAATCCATTATGAATTGGCCTACTCCAAGAAATGTGACAGATGTGAGATATTTTATGGGACTTGCAGGATACTACAGGAGATTCATTGAGAGATTCTCCAAAGTTGCACATGCCATCACTTCTTTGCAAAAGAAGGGGATGAAGTTCAAATGGACATCGAGGTGTGAAGAAAGCTTCCAGCAGTTGAAGAGTCTTCTCACTAGTGCACCAGTATTGAAGGTTGCAGATCCAGAGAGAGATTTTGTGGTGTGTACCGATGCATACGGACAAGGGCTTGGAGGAGTCCTTATGCAGGACAACCATGTAATATTCTATGAGTCAAGAAAGCTCAAGGAACATGAGAAGAAATGTGCCACTCATGATCTAGAGCTTGCAGCCATAGTACATGCTCTCAAGATGTGGAGGCATTACTTGATGCCAGTAGGAGATTTGAGCTCAAAACAGATCACTGTGGACTGAAGTATCTATTTGATCAACCTATTCTGAATGCTAGGCAAGCAAGATGGATGGAATTTTTATGTGAGTTTGATTTTGAAATCAAGCACATAAAGGGAAATGAAAATAAGGTAGCTGATGCACTCAGCAGGAAGGTGCAAGAAATGCATGTGGCATCTCTTAGTATTTTCCAATCAGATTTGAGGTAGCAGATTGTTAATCATGTTGCTGGAGATGAATTGTATGAGTAGGTAAAAGAAAAATTGCAACAACAAAGTCTTGAGAAGAGATATGAGGGATATAAATTGGAAGAAGATGGACTTCTCACTTTTAAAGGTAGAATTTATATTCCACATGTAGCAGATTTGAGGAGAGTTGTTATGGATGAAATCCATCAAGCTTCGTATTCTGGTCACCCAGGATATCAAAAGACAATTGCTACAGCTAGAAAGTAGTACTTTTGGCCAGGTATGAAAAAGGACATGGCTGAATACATTTCAGGGTGCATGAAATGTCAATAGGTAAGGGTTGAGCATCAACATCCAACAGGTTTGTTGTAGCCTTTTCCAGTTCTGGAATGGAAATGGGAAGTTATTTCCATGGATTTTACTACAGGATTGCCGACGACTTGGAGACAACATGATTCCATCATGGTTGTGGTGGACAAGCTGACTAAGGCAGCACATTTTATACCAGTGAAGTCTACATACAAGACTGATGACATTGTAAAGATCTTCATGAAGGAGATTTTCAAATTGCATGGATTGCCTAAGGCAATAGTCTCTAACAGAGATGTCAAGTTCACTTCCAATTTTTGGAAGGGTTTGTTTGTAGATTTGGGTACAAAGTTAAACTTCAGCACTGCATACCATCCTCAGACAGATGGGCAGACAGAGAGAGTGAATCAGGTGCTTGAAGATATGCTTTGCATGTATTTGATGGACAAACCAACCAAGTGGGAATATTACTTACACTTGGTAGAGTTTGCTTACAACAATGGACAGCAAGCATCCTTAGGGATGAGTCTGTATGAAGCTTTGTATGGAAGACGGTGCAGGACACCAGTGACTTGGGACAACCCGGTGAACAGAGTTGTGCTTGGACCAGAATTGCTCAAGGAAATGGAGCAAGAAGTTGTAAAGATTAGGCAGAATCTGAAAGCAGCACAGGACAGACAGAAAAGCTATGCAGATAAGCATAGGATGAACTAGGAGTTCAGTGTTGGGGATCATGTTTACCTTAGAGTGAGGGAAAAGAAAAGTTCCTTGAAGCTTGGAAGTTGTGCCAAGCTATCACCTAGATATTGTGGGCCATTTGAAGTGCTTGAGAGAATAGGGCCTGTTGAATATAGACTTGCATTGCCTACTAATACTAGAGCTCATAATGTTTTTCATGTTTCTTTGCTTAAGAAATATGTACATGATCCTAACCATGTGATAAATTGGGATGTGATTCAGGTGGAACTCGAGGGAGAGTTCCGAATCGAGCCAATGCGCATCCTCGACAGGAAGGTCACAATACTCCAGAACCGGGCCATAGGGCAGGTAAAGGTGCAGTGGGAGCATTATGGACCTAAAGAGGCTACGTGGGAGCTAGAGGATGCCATCTGATTGGCACATCCATTTTTTTTCAATCCTGCGGAACACTGAGGTGGTACCAGTGTAGCATTTTGTTCAAATTTTGTAAAGCACTGAGGACAGTGCTATTGAAGGTGGAGGGGAATGTAATACCCTGGTTTTAACCCCACTTGCATTAAAATACATAGGATACATATGTTGTAAATAATCGTGGTGTGGAGCTAAAGGCCAAGGCCCCACCATAGATTTGGTTATGTTGTGTTTCTGATTAGGAATGGTCACCGATGGTATATCGGGACATGCGACATATATTTAATTGTGGCATCATGTAAACATGCATTTTAATTAAATAACGCAACCAGCTATGTTCGTAGCAACTAAATTGAGAAGGGGCATGATTCCAAAGGATAAGGAAAGGGGGATGTAGAACATTGAGTCATGGGGGGGAAACTATGTGTCACCACCACCCTTGGATATTTCCTTTGTTGTTAGTTGAGGCAGCGATTGGCTGGAAGGAAGACCACTACCATGCCCATACTTGCTCTCCTCTCCATGACGTAGGGACCGTTCTTCCCACTCCCTCGGATCGTGGCTGTTCGTCTTCCTCATGCAGGAGGATAAAACGTTTTACCATCCATTGTGTTGGGTTCGCCTCCTCTCTCTAGCGCTAATTGTCGGTTTGTAATTCTGTTCTTGGCAACCCATGCAGAGAACCAACTTCGGCCTCCACGCATTGGACGGTGTATTTTTGTATCCATCATAGCGGATCGCAGCAGAAATTATTGGGATTTCTCCCCATTGATTGATGGGAACAGTTTTTCCCCACGCATTGAGTTACCTGCAATGCGACATTGGTAAAAGATTGGGGTGATATTTCCTGTGAATCCACGCTGAGCGGTGAATGTTGGTCATGTCTTTTAACCATTTTTTTCGGTCGGTGTAATTCTCGCAACGATAGTATTAAATATTGGTTGTTGTGTATTCATGTGAGTGTGTTAACTATTGTTTGCCATGATGGCTTGATTGTGTTTTTCCCTGTAAATGCTTGAATAGCTGTTTGGCTTCTTGCATGCAGTGGATTTGTCCCCGGACTATTTGGGGTTGGTGAATGAGGGCCTGAAGTGCTTGATAAACCTGGTGGGTTGAGAACCACACAGACAGAGCGACTGAGCTGGATTTCTTCTCCACATCCCCTGAAGAGCACTGGAGGGAAGATCAGGGTCCGAGGGACTGCATTGCAGAGAAGGGACTGACTTCCTTGTGTTAGGTGTGTGTGGGTGTTCTAGAATCCAGGCTGGTCCTGGTGTTGGTGTACGCAGCTCTTCAGTGAGCTCACCAGCTTAGCATTAGCCTTTCCCAGCTCCTAGATGGCCTGAAAAACCCAACTCTGTTGGCTTGGCTGATCTGATGTTCGCCTGAAAAACCCAACTGTGTTGGCTTGGCTAAATTGTGTACCCTTGTGGTGTTGTTACCTTGGCTATGTGTAAGCCTGTTAGTTCCTTATTCCTTGAAGAATCATGCCTAGCTCAGGGGTGGCAGCATTGCTGAGAGATTAAGGAGCACGCTGGCCTATGGTTGGGTTGGAACGTTGCAGCGACGTAGCTGGTTGTGGAACAAACTTTTTATAAGATAAGTAATTTTGGCTATTTTACTTCTGCAATCCTATTTACTGTTAATGATCATGATGAACATGTTGAATGCTTGTACGAATGTATGTTGCTTCCGCTGTGTATGATAAATGTTCATGTATGTATGTTCTAGTTCAAAGCATTCTCGTTCAGCATTTCATATGAATGTACATGTTCATGGGGCTCTTAGCCTAGATGGTTAACGCCATGGTACCATCCTCTTCGTCGGTCAAAGGGTCGGGGACGTTATAGAAGGGCTCTGTCAAACTTGAACATGGAAGGTTCAAAGATGTGCTATTTGTTCCCTCCCTAGCTTTAAACCTGTTTTCTGTCTATCAGATGACCCATACTAGATCTCCAAAGCGAGTGATCCTTTGTCCTGACTCAGTGGAGATCACAGATATCTCTACTGGGAGCATCATAGCAAAGGGCACTGGAAATCATGCTTCAAAAGCATATGAGTTCTCACATTTCATGCCTCCTTCAGAACCAATGCACTCTCAGCAGCCACTTGCAAGGGAAGGTAAAATCATTGCATCTACTTCTTTTACAACTTCTACTAGTATTGCAGATCCATCTTTATCAATTTATGATATTGAGATTCAGGGTGACTCAGATCTAGATTCAGTCCCTACTTCCAAACTGGAAGCTAGGAAGATGACTGGAAACTCACCTGACACTCAGAAAGGAAAGACCCTTGCGCTATGCCATGCAATCTTACCTCCTTCGGAGAGATGCAATAGACTCCCTGTAAGATGCTATATGGAAAGGGCTCAGTCTCACTACATTCAGAAGAATGGATATGATCATACACCTCTTCATTCAGCAAGAGACAAAGGTTACATTCCTCCTTCTTTCCATCATCATTTTTGGAGAAGAAGGAGAAGTCTACATGCTAGGCCCCAGAATACCTATGCACAACACACCAAGCATGCTGCTTCACTACCTCACAGAGATGAATATTGCAACAACATATTTTCAATTTTTTCAAACTTGAGACTTGATTCTATCTGCTTAGATAGAGGGGAAGATTTTTTCCCATGTGGTTTTTTCCCCAGCTCCTTGTATTAAGCAGTTACTTTATTTTACTTGATGTAATGGGTGACCTATGGTCTTAGTTACCAGAGCCCACAGTTTGTCCAAGTTAGTATTCAGGGGGGGTGTTAGGATTATTAATCCTCCCTTGTCCAAATTTGGTCATATGTCTAAATCAAGAGTCATGTCTAAATCGGGAGTCCATCCAGTCTGTTTATAGTCATTAGCACCATTGGGTCCACTTGGCCTAATTGGGGCACATGTTTTAGTTACTAAAGTGCGGGGAACACTAATTGAGGCTTACTGTCACTGATTGCACTTAATTGCATCAGTTTAGGAGCCTCCTAGACCAATACCTACAATTTAGGAGCCACTGGGAGTGCCGAAACCAACCAAGGTTAGTTCAGTTCAGTTAATGACTAGTCAAGCTAAGTTAGGAGTCAGTTGCATTCAATTTTAGTCCTCTACATTCACTTAGCGCTAGGTTTACTTGACTGCACTCATGAGGGGCGCATTTCTCACCTACCACAGTCAGTTAGCCTTAGTTAACACTAAATGTAACACTTGAGTTGTGTTTTAGAGCTCCGATGAACTCCGGTTATGGTTTAGACAAGGTCAGTTAACTACTAATTCCTCCGATAGTGATTTAGACAAGGTCTTAGTTACCTACAATCAAGTAGAGTCTATCAATTCAAATTTCCTCATGTGGATTCAAATTTCATGTGGCTATTAAAGTCATTGTACGTCATTGTAATTATTATCTGATTACTTTTTTATTAATGAAAGCATTCACAGCTGCAAGCCAATTTTGCACTGTTTCATTCTTCAATTGCTGAGTAAATTGTGTGATCTATTTTGTGAGTTGTGTGTTTGTCCATAGATCTATGTGCTCAATTTAATATCATTGCCTTGGCTGGTTGCAAGTCTCCCTATGTCGACATCAACACATATATTCCAGAGGATAGACCCATAGGTCCTTGTATCCTGGTTTCATCCACATCATTGATGAGTTCCTTGGACCACTTGAGAGGAGTCATTAGTGCCTATCGGGATGGTCGTGTCTCACGTGATCGAGTTCAGCTACTTCATCGCACCATTGAGATTCATACAGGGTATTGGTCTATGCATTATTTGGTTGAATACCCTGGTTATCACGTGACTCTAGCACATTGGTGAGTCTACTATGGGACCCACATAGCTTCATGTCCCTTGTGATTTTCAGGTTGCATTGGCGATAGTGTTCGCCTAGTGTAGTGCTTCCATGTATCTCCAGCAATTGATGTGACATATTGTGCCATAGAGATTCTGACTCTCCATCATTGAGTCCCTCTAGTTATGTACACTTCCAGGTCCATCAAGGAATCAGTTGTGAAGATATTGCATTCCATGAGAATTTCATGGTCCTATGTATCGGTTCTTTAGATCAACAATGTATTGAGAATGACATTGTTCCTATGTATCCTTTCTTCAGATCAACATTGTTGTTCAGTCTCCTCTCAAGGATACCATTATGTAACATTAGTTGTATATATATTGATTGGCTCCCATATTTTTGAGCCTTGATCGCATTATTTATTCTTTTGACATTATTACGAGCATGTGTATGCTCGCCTAGTCCATATACATGTCACACATTATATGTATCTCACCCATTGTTGGGAACCATTAATAAAAAACCAAAATCCACCGTGGTTCGAACAAGGAATCCCCACTTCTCCGCAGATCTCTCCATTCTCTCCACCATTCCCATGATCCTATGATGTCCATCGGCCATACGATGAGCTCCTGCCCTCACACATAAGGGGGAAATCTGTTAACACAAAAAATTTCTCACCTAGCTCTACATGGTCTAAACCACATACATACATCATATTCCTTCCATATTTCCCTTACTTTTGACCTTCACAATTGTATTTCCAGTCCAAAACATTATTATTTAATATTGTTTACCTTCATTCTCTCCCCAAAAGGGTCAAAAAAACCCCAAAAAGGGTAAACACCACTAAAAAGGGTTAAAACCCTAAAAAGGTGCAAAAACCCTAAAAAGGGTTCCAAAATCCTAAAAGAGAGAAAAGGTTAAAAAACCCTAGAAACATATTATAAATGCAGTGTGAAAGTCTCTCCCAAAAATTTTCTTACACTTTTTTTCCCCATTGTTTATTCTGTGAGTACGGTGAGACACCATTTGTTCTCAAGTATTCACACCCCATTTAGCCATCATCTCATTTCCCTACCATTTGCACTTAGTATGTTGAGATATCCTCTGTACCCACCTAGAGAAACAACCTGTGGAGAGGGGGACCATTTCCGAGACGGCCACGGTGGCCCATTTTTACAAGAAAGAAGGTATAATTTTCATTTATTTTCTTTTATTTAGTTTAACCCTCATATATGTTTATTTGCTTTGTGTTACTAATATTGTTTATTGCTGTATCTTTTTTCATGAACTCTCCCTTACTGTCCCATTGACATAAGGATGGTTCTTTTGCATGTAACAGGGGTAAAAACCCCCTTACAGCTTGTTCCTCATGCATTGCCTCTTTTACTGCTCATTGAATGTATTAATTTTGAAATGCTTTTGTGTAGGATTGATTTAATGATACATAAATTGTGATAAAATTGACATGGTCATCCATGGTTGATATTGGTGATTAATGTATTATGGTTGATGTATTCTTATTAATGTATTATGGTTTATGCATTTTGATTGATGTATTATGGTTGATGTATTCAATTGATGTATTCTGGTTGATGTATTTCGATTCATGTATTCTGGTTGATATATTCTGGTTCCTGTATTCTGATTGAATGCATTTTGAATGATGTATTCTGGTTGATGTATTTCGATTGATGCATTCTAGTTGATGTATTCTGATTCATGTATTATAGTTGATGTGTGTATGATTGGTGATCATATGGTTAGTTTATGTATAGTTTATGCATATATGATATTATTTTTTTGGTTGTTATTGGTTGTCATTGATTGACATTGGAGGATTGTTGAGCCTCATTTTATTATCATTTTTGGCAATTAAATAACACATTTAAACACATATTTTATTATCTTTAGTATATTTTATGTCATGCAGATCGTTATTTTAGCACAAGGTAAGAACATATTTAATGTTATTACAACTTTCGTTATTAATATCATTTTTATGATTTTATTAACTCAAAATTATATTATTTAAAGAATATTTAATGTATTATTTGATATTTATATTCGTTTACAGATTTTATAGTTTGTTTGGGCAAATTAACACCAAAACACATTCAGCCTACCTTTCGTACAATATGTCCAGCTCACAATCCAGCTTGATGTTCAGCTCGTCATCCAGTTGTCGCACGAAATTCGCTGGTGGTTTGCCATGTTTTACCTAGATCGACACACAATATATCCAACTCATGACTCAGTGTTCCGTTCAGCTTGCCATTCAGCTCTCCCATCAGCTTGCGCGTTGTCCATAACCGGTTTTGGGCATTTAAACATGGAACAACCTGCAACCAAACTGATCATCCATGCATCTGGGTAATAAAGCCATGTTTTGGATAGCACACCAGCTTGCAATCTCCTTCGCTTGCCACCACATAAATCATCTATGTGCTGGACTGATGCATTTAACTCATGCTCTAGAAGGATCGCCACCTAGCTGCTCACTATCCATGTAATTCGAAGGTATAGAATAGCCTGCATTCTGGAAGACCGACTGTGTCACCGCATTCACTCTCCACAACACCACCAGTGCACACACTTGTGCTGATGAGGGACCTGCGTTCTAGAAACTGGTTGTTGTGTACAATGCTTGTATTCAACACCAGCCCATCAACCATTCTAAGGAAGGGATTGACGCCATGATAAAGAAGACCTGCCCATGTCAAAGGAGGAATATCACGGCACATTCACGCTGTAGAGGTCACGCTCGCACTGAAGAAGGAAGAAGTCCATGCAATGGTTGCTGAAATTAATTATGTGCCTTTAAAGATTGACTAAAATTAGAGAGCAATCGACCTTTGAGGGTCGACTTGCTCATCTCTCATGTAAACTATATATATCACTCTCTGAATAAAGAGTAGAGTTAGTTAGGAGAGAGTTAGAGAAGTATCTTGTTAAGCAGTTTATAGTTTTCATAAACACAGTAATTTTGTTTCTGAATCTAAATAAAGAGATGTATGCATTGCTGTTGAAGATTGCATTTGAGTAGGAGTTAGCAGACATCACCCTTGATTGTTGAGAGGGCCCCTCATCAACCATAGGTTCATTTCTTTGTTTAAATCAGTTCTTTCTTTTATGTTTTAGCTAGTCTAGTTTAATTTCCAGTTTGTTTTCATTAGATAATAATAAATGCTATTTTATTTCGTGTATTGCATTAGCTTAGTTTTATTTCAGTAGTTAAACAAGTAGATGCGCACATAGATTTGATTTTAGTCATTTGTTTCTAGTCATTTGCTTTAAGTTATTTTATTTACAGTCATTTCATTCCAGTATTGCTTTCAATCTTTATTTCCAAACATATAAAATAGTTTGCTTCCATTTGAATCCAGTCTTGTTTATTTATTTCCTGTTATGAATTTGCTTATATGAAATAGTTTGCTTTGATTTAGATTTAGTTCTATTTATTTATTTCCTGCCATGAACTTGCTTAAGTTAATTTCTAGTCCGTTTAAGTTAATTTCTAGTCCGTTTAAATTAATTTCTAGTCAGTTTAAGTTAATTTCTAGTCCGTTTATTTCTAGTCTGCCATTCAGCCACCCCTTACAGACCTACTGTCCAGTCTGTCATTTAACCCTAGGTTCTGTTTTTAGTGTTTTTTTATATATTTTAAGATTGTTTCTAGTTTTATTTTTATTTGGATTATGTTTGTAGTTGGTAGTTTTATTTAAGAATTACAATTAAAGTTTGACTATTTTAGGTTATTGATTAAGGTTTTATTATTCTTCTTTTATTTTTCGTTTCACCTTAAATTAAATATGGATTAATTTGTTCTTATTTCTTGAATATTAAACACTGATTTCATTTTACTGTTGTTTTATGTCATGGTTATCTTTGTTTGCATATAGAGTTTAGAGTTAAATGTATTATTTTGAGGAGGAAGTTAGATTATTTGTAATCATAGGAATCATTCTTGTTTTTGGTATGTATTTATTGAAGAATAGAGTTTAAATATATTTATTAAGTTTTCTACTTGCTTCTGTTTATTATCTTTATTAAGTTTTCTATTTGCTTCTTTCAAAGTTTTATTTATTAAGTTTTCTACTCGTTTTTTTAGTTTTTTATTTTTTTTTTGTAAGATAAGTTGTCTTTTTACCCCAGCCTTCCACTTAAGGAGTAGTTAGTTGGTTATTTGTCAGTCTGGTTGTTATAATTCCTTTTATGAGTTAGTGTTTGAAGTTATAAGTATTATTTTTTATATCTTTCTTTTAGTAGCTGTTTAAAATTTGATACTCCAGTCCAGTCCAATTATTCAGATAGTCTTAGGAGTTTGACTCAGTTTTTCATTTTGAAAGATATTTCTGTTACGGAGATAAATTCCTATGGCTTGGGGTACCACAATAGACAGATTAAATCCAGAAATCAATCCTTCCCTATATGCAAGAGAAACCAAACATCTAACTCTAAAGGATCTTGATTCGTACCTTATTATGGACGGTTGATGTAGATCCCCGTTGAGCTTTTCCACTCTCGCTTGTATTAGTAATTTGCTTCCTCAACATTCAGCAAACAAGACAAGCATGCTATATATAATTGTGTTAGACCTACTCGAGCATATATAATCAATAACATATAATGAAGATATATACAGGATCATGATCTCCATGTAGGATGAAAATATCTGTCATATACTGGAATCAAGTCACGAGAGCTGAAATCTCATGAACACTAGCATGATCAAGGAGGTAGCATATATGATATGCCACCAGTCTGGAAGGTCTTCTACACAAACCGCTACGAGTACATGTCCTACTATGTGAATAGAGGTGTCGAGGTCGAACTTAGTAGTCCATTGTCTGATTACCGGTCATTGATGTTGTTGCAGCTGCAACTGTTTTCCCAAATTTTTAGAATTTTGGACCCTCCTCTTGATTTTCATCTTGCCTAGAATCATTTGGATCCATGAACTCTGTTTTTGTTTTCCCTTTGCTACAAGTTTGCATTGTTTTGAGGTCAACTGTTTTCATGCTTTTCGGAAGATTGCTTATGTCTGAAACTGTTTTGGGTTGTGGAATTTGAAGTTTAGTTTGAAAATGTTGTCCTTTGATCTGTAATTTCTTTCTTTGATATCGTAAGTCTTTTTTCTCGTTTCCACCGCTATTTCGGAGGTGAAACAAACTTTTTCATCGCTGCCCAGCCGAAAGTCTGTTGGAGCTTAACATTATTTAGTTTGGTTGATCGGATGTCATGTAAACAATGCATCGAAGCTATATTTCCCTATGATGCCTCTGTTGCGGAAGCTGAACGATAAATGTTCTGACATATAGCTTTGACTTTCCCGATGCCGTGATGTTATTATTTTGACTTGCTGTGCACTGTCAGAGGTTGGTTGAGTTTTGAGTCAGTGTTTTGATCTCTATGACACCGCTGTTTTGGAAGTGAGACCAAATTTTTTTTTGCTGCACAACCTTAAGATTTTCCAAACACTTAACGTTTTCATGATTTTTCTGTGCCATATCAGAAAGTTTTATGACTGTAATTCAGAAGCCATGGTCTAATTGCTTTCCGGCATTGCGGCTCCCGGGCGAACTAAATGTCCGCCATCTAACTGCTCCACTCGTTGATTTTTTGTTAGGGTTTTCACCAATATATTTATTTGCCGCGGAGCCCGTAGTATTTTCATCTTCCGCCATGGCGGATGTGTAATGCACTAACCTCCCGATGTTTATGTCGTTCCATTCACCAACAAGGAGTTTTTCCCGCCCGATGCTTTGGCATTTAGTCTTTTCGACGCCGATAGACTTAATGGTCCCACGAAACTCGTTGTCCGTCTAAAGCCCGCCGTTGTGGCTGTGAGCAAGACTATCCTGCCGATGCTTTAATGGTTCAAGCCACCGATAAGTTTTTTTTTTCCCCGCCGTTTTGTGAGTTTTTAACCCCCTTTGTGGGCAACGACGGTTTCTGATTCTTGTTAAGGTTTTCGCGATGAGAGCGAAGTACAGGGCCTCATTTTGATGATCAGTTTTATTGTTAGTATGGTTTAATTTTATTGAAAAGATGCAGTTTGAATTAATAATGAATTTTCTTTTTGACTGCAGATGGACTTAGGAGATTCTTCAGATTACTGCTGCAAAGAAGACATAGCTGAAGGACAAAGCAGAAGGAATTTGGATGAGAAGTGATAGGCAGAGATGTTTTGAGATCAACGGACAAATAAAAGACAAAGCAGAATCAATAGCAATAGAGGCCCAGGCTTGGAAAAGGTTCAGCAGTTACCAAGCTGGTCCCATTTTATGAATTTCTCATCATACTAAATCCGAAATGTAACGTATTGCCTAAATCATGAGCACTCACAAACTGAAAAAACTGTGAGATTAAAACAGTCAGGGGAGCCGGAAGGTCAGGGGGCGGGGCAACCCAAAGGTTTTGTTGTTTTTGTATAAAGATAGGAAAGTTAGAGGGAATGAGGACTTTTTCCCAGTTAGATTGGAAGACATATTGTAAGAAGAACTATTTCCTTTTGCAATAGATAATTACAGTTTGCCTGTTGGAGAAAGCTTGGTGGAATGTTAAAAATGTTATGCTATGGATTTGTTGAAGAGGAACTATTTCGTTTTCAGCTTTGTGTCCATTAACTGTGAGATCGTTCTAACTCTTTGAACCTATGTTCTTGTATGAATGATCTCTAGTTTATTTTATGAAAATTTCCACTATGAGTAATGAATGTTGTTCATAAACAATTAGCTATCTGGTTGTTCAAATATCTTTAAATGTTCATGTGTTTTGAAAGAAGTATCAGTTATCTGTGGTTATTCATAATGCATGAAAAAAATACATTACTCATTAGTAAGTGATAATCTTGCTCCCTAGGGATAGGTTAGGTAGTTAGTTTTAATTTCTTGTTGTGTGTGATTCGGATGCAAGAGAGTCTAAGATGAGAGGTAAGAACCTACGCATCACATTGCGACCACTCCTTGTATTCTTAATAAATCTGCATTTTAGATAGGCATTTGCATATCATACTTAAAACTAAAAACACAAAAATATACACAGTGGACCGGGCCGCAACTGGTAAAACCTTTTATTTTTGTAACTTGACCTACGGTAGCCATACCGCAAACCAGATGGATTCCCTACACCAAAAAGTCATGGGCTAGTTGGGAACGCTGACTGGGGAGAATTCCTTGCTGTTGTTTACTGCGAATTTCCAGGACTCAACAGTTTTTGGTGCTAGAAGGAGGGCTGCTAGTGCATGGCTAGCCAAGGAAATCCATATAACTTGTAATACCCCGGTTTAAACCCCGCTTGCATTAAAATACATAGGATACATTTGTTGTAAATAATTATGGTGCGGAGCTAAAGGCCAAGGCCCCACCATAGATTTGGTTATGTTGTGTTTCTGATTAGGAATGGTCACCAATGGTATATCAGGACATGCGGCATATATTTAATTGTGACATCATGTAAACACACATTTTAATTAAATAACCCAACCAGCTATGTTCACAGCAACTAAATTGAGAAGGGGCATGATTCCAAAGGATAAGGAAAGGGGGATGTGGAACATTGAGTCATGGGGGGAAAACTACGTGTCACCACCACCCTTGGATATTTCCTTTGTTGTTAGTTGAGGTAGCGATTGGCTGGCAAGAAGACCAATACCATGCCCACGCTTGCTCTCCTCTCCACGACGTAGGGACCATTCTTCCCACTCCCTCGGATCGTGGCTGTTTGTCTTCCTCATGCAGGACGGGGATAAAACGTTTTACCATCCATTGTGTTGGGTTCGCCTCCTCTCTCTAGCACTAATTGCCGGTTCGTAATTCTGTTCTTGGCAACCCACGCAGAGAACCAACTTCGACCTCCATGCATTGGACGGTGTATTGTTGTATCCATCATAATGGATTGCATCAGAAATTATTGGGATTTATCCCCACTGATTGATGGGAGCGGTTTTTCCCCACGCATTGAGTTACCTGCAATGCGGCATTGGTAGAAGATCGGGGTGATCTCTCCTGTGAATCCACACTGAGCTGTGAATGTTGGTCGTGTCTTTTAACCATTTTTTTCGGTCGGTGTAAGTCTCGCAGCGATAGTATTAAAGGTTGGTTGTTGTGTATTCATGTGAGTGTGTTAACTGTTGTTTTCCACGATGGATTGATTGTGTTTTTCCCTGTAAACGCTTGAATAGCTGTTTGGCTGCTTGCATGCAGTGGATTTGTCCCCGGACTATTTGGGGTTGGTGAATGACGGCCTGAAGTGCTTGATAAACCTGGGGGGTTGAGAACCACACGGACAAAGCCACTGAGCTGGATTTCTTGTCCACAGCCCCCGAAGATCACTGGAGGAAAGATCAGGGTCTGAGGGACTGTGTTGTAGAGAAGGGACTGAATTCCTTGTGTTGGGTGTGTGTGGGTGTTCTAGAATCCAGGCTAGTCCTGGTGTTGGTGTCTGTAGCTCTTCAGTGAGCTCACCAGCTTAGCATTAGCCTTTCCCAGCTCCTGGATGGCCTGATAAACCCAACTCTGTTGGCTTGGATGATCTGGTGTTTGCCTGAAAAACCCAACCGTGTTGGCTTGGCTGAACTGTGTACCCTTGTGGTGTTGTTACCTTGGCTATGTGTAAGCCTGTTAGTTCCTTATTCCTTGAAGAATCATGCCCAGCTCGGGGGTGGCAGCGTTGCTGAGAGATTAAGGAGCACGCTGGCCTATGGTTGGGTGGAACGTTGCAGCGACGTAGCTGGTTGCGGAACAAGCTCTTTATAAGATAAGTAATTTTGGCTATTTTACTTCTGCAATCCTATTTACTGTTAATGGTCATGATGAACATGTTGAATGCTTGTATGAATGTATGTTGCTTCCGCTGTGTATGATAAATGTTCATGTATGTATGTTCTAGTTCAAAGCATTCTCGTTCAGCATTTCATATGAATGTACATGTTCATGGGGCTCTTAGCCCAGATGGTTAACGCCATGGTACCCTCCTCTTCGTCGGTCAAAGGGTCGAGGACGTTACATAACTCCACCAGTGATAGTTTTGAAAGCAGTTTTCCAGATCCAAATAATGAAGAGAATAGAGAATATTTGTTTGTTGTGGACAACCAAGTGGTAAATGATCTGAGAAGACACACATGGGATTATGTAAAGAGTATTGGAGGATTACCCATTGTCCCTAATTTACCGCGAAGAGAATACAAGAAGAAAGACCGTCCCATCTTGGAAGATTCAGTGTTGGTTGGAGATTGGGAAGAGTTAGTAGAAGTAGCGTTACAGGAGGTTGTTCAGCCTTTGAATCAAGTGGGCCCAAATACACCTTGCTGTTCACCTATTCATACTCCTATTCCTTCACCTCCTCACTGTCCACCCAGACTCATGGCAGGTGTAAATGCAAATCAGCCACCCAACCCACCAAATCCACCACCGGCTTGGAAAGCTAGGTCACCCTTGAACTTAACACCTCCGTTGCACGACTTATCTCAAGATTTTGAGAAGATGCTACCCAAGTTTGATCCAAATGAGAAGATGTTAGTAGATGACCATTTGCAAAGTTTCTATTTGGTAATAGAGGGATTACGGGCTGGGGAACATGAGGATGTAGTTTGTATACTTTTCCCACACATACTTAAAGGTGCAGCAGCATCATGATATTTAGGTTTGACTGCAAACTCTATCCTAGACTGGGATACTTTTGAAAGGATTTTTAGAAGTAAGTATGCAACCCAAAAAATTCATGCATCTCTCATGAAATGACTGTGCGCCTTAAAGAAAGAAAGGAAAGAGAAGGTGCACATTTTTACCCAAATATTCGTAGCCTATATTAAGAATTTTTCTGAAGCTGACAAACCCTCGGATAAAGTTCTGATTGAGTATTATACCTCAGCTATAGGACTCAAGTTGGCCATGTTATTAAAAATGAAAGCCAAACCTACGTTAGCAGAGACTTATGAAGAAGCAAAGAGAGTAGAGGCTGAAAAAGAAAGCATCGAAGACTACCCTGAATGGTCAGGAGAAAAAAATGTTGGGAGGAAAGCTTTGTTATTTACTAAGCTGTTGACGGGCGTATTTGACTAAGCCCGCAACGGGGGACACGACCCAGACCAGGATCCTTAGGGCAGGCTCCCAGCTGTTTGGGATAGTCGTTCCTGACAGGTTTAAAGGCTCTGTTGGCCTAAGAGTCTTAAAGACTTATGACAAAAATTAATGCTACTGATTATTAGTTAAGCCTATCTTTATGATTTGCACAAGTTAGTTTATGTTATATATTTACAAGATATTAAACTATCAAATTTAATTAACTTAAGTCTGATGAAGTGTAAATACAAGAAAATAAATACACACACAGTTAATATCTTATAAAGACATGTTATATACACCTTGTACAATAATTACAACGAGAATAATCTGACTGTAATTCATAGAGAGAGATCTATTTCAGATAGATTTTTTTCAAATAATATAATTTGCAGAAAATAAACAATATATTACGCTATTCTACTTCCTATCCTGATCAGGAGAGGCAAAACAATTAACCTGTAAACGACTTATGCCAATAAAATTACTGCATGAACAATCATGATAATATTTAAAGAAGTTTAAATGTTAACAGATCATACAACAGCCATTACATATTACATAAATGATGATACCGATCATTAATCACATAATATGACATATCAGCAAAATCGAAAACAGTAAAATCGATAATGATATAAAAGATGTACATTCGCAAAATCCTGTAGAGAATTATCACAAATATATCTGAAATAGGAAAAGTAACTACAAGACTAACATATATCCAAAATATATGCAAATTATACAAACTCAAACATATATTAAAATATCACCAGTTCAAGATGTCATGGCTGCAGACAGAAAGCTGTCCAGAGTCACAGGTATTCTAAACTCCAGTCTTGTTTTCCCCTTTTCCAACCAAAATCGACCCCCCGGCTCCAGCTCTTGGTCTGCTCTTCAAACAATGAAAAATAAATTCTTCAATGCTGTTGATTCATCTCAAAATTATCCCTAGCAGTAGCGATTTAATCTGAAAGAGAAATCTCTCAGTTCAAACCCCCTCCCCGCAATCAAATTCTTCTTCTCTTTAAATAAACAACAATCAGAAGCAATGAAATCCATATTCGGTTTAGCAATGGCGAATTTCTGGAACAATCAGTTTTCGTTGCCGGCCGCAACTGCCAAAATCGTGCTCAAAGGATCCTCGAAATCTCCCAGAATCCATCATTTTCTGGTGAAATACACCTGAGTACAACTAAATGGGTCCGTTCTGAAGAAAACCCATGTGCCATATTTTTAAGATTTGCCTTCATTTGCTCACAATGTAACCTGGAAATATGCCTGTCAGTTGAGCTACGTGATTTCGACAACTGGCTGGAAATGAAATTCGTGGAAGTTATTTGATTTTTTTTTACTATCATCTACAACTGCCACTAATGAATTAGATGCCTGAAATCTGGGAGAAAATCCTTTACTTCATCTGTCAATCAATTGAATGTAAAACTTGCAAACTAGAGATGTAGATTCGTTGCCTAGAAATCTTGGATTTTAACTGATTTTGAACCTTCATCAAATATGGATCAGCCAGATCTGCTTCCTTAAAATCTGTAGTGAATTAATTGCCATATATTTCCTGAATATATGCACCTTTTAAAACTGGAAATGCTCAATCATTTAACCCAAAAAAAATAAAATATCTTATGATTATGATCTGCCTTCAAAACTTCCAAGAATAATTTTCAACGCTGAGAATAATCTTTGATATTGATTTTATGCCTGGAAATTTTGTATCCGGACCTCGCTTCTCAATTATCGACAAGTGCTCTATTCTTAACTGGGTACTTTTACATAGCTTCCTTCCTCCTTTAACCTACAAAACAACCCACACGAAAAAATAAATTAAAACCAAAAGTTTAGATTAGAAAACCAACAAAAATGCAACTAAACCAAAGAGCATAAAATAAGAACCAGTCGAAATATAAACCACTTTTAACGTTGCAATGTAAAATAAGGTTTATGACGCCAAAACTTAAATACAAACCCTGCAATATTTGCGTGCTGCATTCAAAGTGGAATGAAATATATGTTATCAAAATTTATTTGGATATAACATTTTAACTTGTATTTTGTCCCCCTTTGAAGACACATTAACCAATGATTAAATAAAACCGTTAATGAATAATTTTTTATGTGTCAAGGTGACTAAAGAGTCATTAAAATATTTAACATTTCAAAAACCCTTGATAAAGTTCAAGTCGATTACTGGTTTGAGATAATAGTTTTTTTTGCAAATATGATAGAATTAGAATAAAGTGTCAATTATACCTAATATTCTAGGTAAATAATAAAAAGATCAAAGAACTTTATTAATACATAATATTTATACAAAATAATTAAAAGATTTATTTATTTTGTATAAATAATAAAAATAAATAAAGTCTATTAAATACTTATTTGATCTTTAATTATTCAACACTTTTTAATAATGTAGCAAAAATAATATAATAGACTTAGTAAAACTCTTAACTTGAATGCATGGTTTTATCCCCCAACATCCATCGTTTCATGAATCACAATTACCAAGCTGAATAATTGAATCAAACTTATCCATTTATAAGGTGCCAACAATACAATTAATCAGCCTTCCAATTTCAAAACCTTATCAATAATTTATGATAACAAAATCACATCAAATAATAAACATTTGGATAAGATTTCAAGAGTAGGTTATGATAAATCTTCAACACTTATCCCTTGATTCTCAATGTAAATCCTACTCATAAAAAATTTCAAAGAAGTGATTTTGTTAACTAATTCCTAGTTCGCAAAGGTTTCTTTTAAAAACATTGAATTTCATGATTCAGTAGCTTCTGGAATATCATCATTTCAGTAGCTGTCAATTCTTTACTTTTACTATATGAAATTCAAACATTTCATCAAAACAAAACACAATTTTATTTGATGAAATAATGGGTTTTAAACGCTGTTGGGTGGGGGCACAACATAAGCCTAAAGAGGAGCAATCACCAGATTTCGAAGGAATGGCAAAGATGATGCAGAAGCTCTCTAATAGAATCATAGACTTGGAAAAGGAAAAGGAATCCCAAAAGTTCCATAAACCTTATTGCAAGAAAAGGGAAGACAACAATCAATCCCAACCCCCTCTGCACAACCCTGCATCTATGAACTTAACGGAGGTTGGGATGGATAAATTTTGCACTTTCCACCAACAACCCCATTCTGAAAAGAATTTTCCTCAATGGATAAATTCAATGACGTTGGTCATGAATCAACTGTTGGATTCCAAATTAACTGAAGACAATGATGAAGAAGGGAAAGACAACAATAAATCAACAGAAAATAGGAGGATGAGGCCATGGTTTTATGGGACTGTGTATCATTGTTTGATGCCGAGGAAGAAAAGGATCTGAGACACGAGGACATCCTGGAAATAAACATAACGATGAGAAGCCAGGGGTTGATTAAGGAAAATATTCTTATGCTCCCGAAGATTAAGAGACTTCAAAAGAATATTAAGAAATTTCAAAACAACTCCTCAGCTAATAAAATTCTGGAATTTACCATCACCAGTCAAAATCCTAGACAGATCAACATGCCTACTAAACCCAATGAAGAAAAGATAAATAATGTTAAACCGAATCTCACAGGACATAAGATGGATTATGACATTGTGGGGGATATAAAAAAGGTAAGGGCAAACATCTCATTATTTGAAATGTGCAATGTGCCACAGTAGAAATAAAAGCTATTGAAAGAACTTGAAGTATTAGAGGAGAGGCTGCCCATTGACAATCAGCCCTAAGAAGAAGAAATTGGTGAAGCAAGTATGGGAGGTAAGCCTAAAAGCAATAATCCACCTTTTCTCCTTACTTTTGAAATTTTCAACCACAACGTGCATAATTTCCTAGTAGACTCGAGGGCATCAGTCAACGTCATACCTCTGTCGGTCTACAAAAAGATAAATGGACAACCTAAACCATCTACCTGGAGGGTAGTTCAGTTGGATAGAATGAATGTGAAGGTAATTGGGGAATTGGAGGATGTTCTCGTTCGCTTATCTTCAAATGATAAGGTGTGTCAATTCATTGATATTGTGGTGGTTGACATATCGGAAGCTTATGTACTTGTTTTGAGCGGAGATTGGTCAGCAAAGTTGAATGGATATTTTGCCTGAGATTGGTCACATCTGTGGCTACCATATAAAGGAAGCCCAAATCAAATTAAAGTTTTGAGGGAGCCCCACATGAAATACAATGTTACTCAGTTCGAAGAAAAAAATGAACCAGTAGATTCTGTTTTGGGAAATTACTTTATTGAGTTAGAACCAGGAAACTATCAAGCGGTGTGGAAATTAAGGCCAGCAATAGATTAATTTTACTCACAACAATTATCAATTGATCATGCAAAATCACTCACAAAAGACACTGAATATGGAGTTGTAACACTAAATTGTATTAACTGAGTGTACAATAGCCAACCCTGTAATAACATAGGTTGCTAAATAAATAGAATACATCAAGAAATCGAATGCATGAGGAGGCATCCAAATCTAGCATAAAGCAGGCTTACCAAAAATAAGCAAATCCCCCGTAGGTGTAAAAAGATGATCCCAAATCTGTCATGGAGAAGGCTTGGTTCATAGCTCCTTTTAAGGAAGCAATCTCAGCCTGTGAGCTTCCTGTAATGAGGAGATCATCAAAATATAACACAATGATCATTAATGAACCATTAAATAACTTCAAATAGACATTTGGATCTGATTTGCACCGAACAAAATTCAGTGATAGCAAGAAGCTATCGATCTTGGCATACCAAGCCCTGGGGGCTTGCTTTAGCCCATACAATGACTTTCTCAACCTACACACAAGAGAAGGGTTAGTAGAAAAACCTTGAGGCTGCTGCATATATATCTCCTCAGTGATATCCACATTCAGGAAGGCACATTTACATCCATGTGATGTACCTCCCATTGCCTTGAGGCTGCAATGGCTAGAGCTAGCCTGATGGAATCCATTTTTTCCACTGGGGCAAAGGTCTCATTGTAATCTATGCCATGAAGCTGTGAGTAGCCCTTGGCTACCAATCTGGCCTTGTACTTTAGTGGTGAACCACCAGCAGCAAGTTTGGTCTTATAGACCCACTTACACTGTATTAGTTTTCTCCCTGGAGGAAGATCCACTAGCTCCCATGTGTTGCTTTTCTGGAGTGAGATGAACTCCTCCTTCATGGCTGTTTGCCATCTTGGATCTCCTGCTGCTTCTTCATATGTTTGATGATCAGACTCCACCATCAAATAGAATTTTTTAGCAAACATAGGATCCTTCATGCACAGACCACTCTCAAATTGAGATCTAGTCCTCCTTGTGTCATTAGGATCCCCAGCTAGCTCACCTACTGCATGTAGTGTCTTGGCTTCCCATTTTGGCCTTGTGGGGCTGTTAGGGTCTAAAATAAACTCATCTCCATCAGAAAAATCAGAATCAACATGTTCAACAAACTCTTTACTTACTTCTTGAGGTTCAGGTGGTGAAGAGGCTTCACCAACTTCCACTGCTGCAAGGGGTTCTTCTTCAAACTGAGCACACCTTTCAATGAAGGATTTGTTTGTGCTCAAATTTATCAAATTGTACCCTTTTGAATCTTCATAGTATCCAACAAAAATACACTCTTGGCTTTGGGGCTACAAATCCTTCCTCTTCTCTGTCGGGATTCTAGCCCAAGCCTTTGAGCCAAAAATCCTGAAATGGGTCACATCTGGCTTGTGCCCACTCCATGCTTCGAAGGGAGTCATACCATCAAGATGTTTGTGAGGCACCCTATTCTGGATATAGGCTACACAATTGATAGCTTCGGCCCAATACTTTGGTGGCAAAGTTTTGGCCTCCATCATGCATGTTGCCATCTCCTTCATTGATCTGTTCTTCCTCTCAGCAACACCATTTTGCTGTGGTGTGTAAGGGATAGAATGCTGCATCTGCACAATAATTAATAAAATCAGACTTGACATACTCACCACCATTGTCAGATCTAAGGGCCTTGAGTTTCCTTCCAGACTGGTTTTCAACCAAAGCCTTAAAGACTTTGAATAGGCCAAAAACTTCAGACTTGTGTTTCAGGAAGTGAACCCAGCAATACCTGGAAAAGTCATCAATGAAGGTCAATGCATATTTGGACTGACTCATAGATATATGAGGGAATGGACCAGCAACATCACTGTGGATCAGCTCGAGGGGTGCAGAGGTTCTCTCATGACTAGCTCTCTCAAATTTGTGCTCTGGGTGTTTTCCTAGGATACAACCTTGGCAGACTCCTTTGGAAAATTTTATCTTGGGAAACCCTATGACCATCTATTTTTCACTAATATTAGAAAGATATTTGTAGTTAAGGTGGCCAAATCTCTCATGCCACAGCTTGCTGGCTTCATTATCATGAATGAGAAGAGAAGAGGGGTTTGAGTAAGGTAGGAAGTGTGAGAACATGTATACCTTTTGAGCATGATTCGCAACTCCTTTTGCAATGAATCTACCAGTTGAAATCTCTGTGATCTCAACTTCATCGGGGGAGAATATGACCTTCTTAGGAGACCCAGTGTGGGTCATCTGGTACACTGACAGGAGGTTGGAGGCGAGACCAGGCACATACATTGCTGAACTGACCATGATCAAGATCTATCCTTCCTTTGCCTTTACTTTCAGTGAGAGAGTCATCTCCCAGTACAATAGATGGTCCTTTCGACATATCCAGTGAGGAGAAGGCCTCCTTAGTCAAAACCATGTGTCTTGAAGCTCCAGAATCAATGATAAAACTAGGTGAGCTTGATGTGCTAGCAACTAGAGCATGAACTCTCTCTCTGTCATCTGAACTTGATCCTCCTTCTCTCTTCTTTGAGCTTTCTGGAAGGGAGATGCCATTCTTCTCCAGGAGATTGGTCAGCATGTCTATCTGCTTTTTCATACAAGAGCTTTCAGAGTGATTGCCCTTATTGCAGTATGCGCACTTTTTCATTTCACCTTTGTTCTTCTTCTTCTGGTTATTCTTCTTGGGACCTTGTAGATCCTCCGGAGATTGTTTATTGTCTCTCTTTTGGTCAGGTGGCATTTTAGCTTTCTTTTTGCTTTTTGAATCCACCCTCGAATCTCTAGCAATCAAAGCTTGATCTTTGGATGGTTTGATGGTGCCCATCATCACCAGCTTGTCCTGTTCTTGTGTGAGAGATTACATGAAATCTGTAAGGCTAGGCATCTTCCAGGTTCGAGCTATCAGTTTTGTGGCATAGAAGGTCGAAACAAACACTGAATAATCAGGGCCCAGCTTCGAGA